>LD688931.1:3251671-3278378 GCA_003118335.3 Papilio memnon | reverse complement strand
TCTTAAATATAGTTTAACTATTTGTTGCCATATTTAAATATATAACTAGAGTGTCATGTGAACTCTTTTTTGTGACCTGATGTATTGCAGTCACAAAAAACCAAATCAAGTAATCATCGCTTTATGTCATTTTCTTTCAGTAAGCGTTGAAAGCTTTAACGATGACTTATAGCATTAAAAACGTTTACATCTGACATTTACTTTTTTGTTAACCACTAATTATCAAGTCTTTGAAAGTCTGGATAAAAACGATCTGTTTTAGTGACATTAAATAATATTTTAGAGGTCACTGACCTATTATTGCATTATAACTTTGTATAATTTAAATACAAGATTGATTTATTGTAATGCAGCATAGTTGTAGTTTAATTTTTTATGAGCCACCGTTAACCAGCCGAGCCCCCAGTTTTCTTCACTTAATTATTTATGAGCCAGTAATGAGTTACGCTGCATGCTGTAAGAGGTTTACTTAATTTGGCATAAAATTAAAATGATTTACATTATGCCATTCACTGACTACGTTAACATTCAAATGCAATTTGCACCTCCTAGTTATTTTAGCAAGTAATGATTTATAGCCCCAAATTGGCCAATCCATATACATACTTTTCTTAATAAGAGACTTGTACATCTAAATATTTATTGCTAGCTGTTCCCGTGCGGCTTTATTCGCATGGAATTATAAAAACTTTATTTTATTTGCAAATGTCAAAATTACCTCTGCCATAATAACCTTGCTTCCTTAATGTTGACATCTTTTAGTTTATGGCCCCTTTCCCACATGAAGGTTTCTTCCAATTTATTTACACCCTAAGTTTAATAGCGTGAAAATATGTAACCTAAAGCGTTTCGTAAGTGTAGGGCTTTTTATTAAAAAAAGAATTATTTAAAAATATGCTGTGGTTGTTGACAACTTACGCCACAAAGTAGTGTGTATTTACGCTTTATTATATTAGTATAGATATACTATATAGTATAGATAAGTGTAGATTAAACCAATTTATTATTCCAATATAGCTTTATTTAGTGAACTTAATTTCTTAAGATGAAACCCTTGAGTAAATCTGAAATAGCAGATCTCATTCTTAAATACAATATCTTTATGTTACATTTATATAATAAAATCATGCGACAACGCAGCACACAATTCGTTAAAATATAATTGCGTTAGAAAATATCTTCTTTCAGATGTTTTTCTAGTGCGTTAACGAGAACAAAAACAAGTGCGTTAGTCAATATTTCTTTTGCAATCGTATTTTTTTGACAGCCGTTGTAATTGCATATCAGTGGCCAGTAATGATAGCCCTCCGCAATATCTTGTTATGTAACAAAACTTTAATGTTGTGGTATAGTGTTAAATTGACATTTGAATGCGAAATAATGAGGAAATCTTCGCTTAGTTATAATATCCTTAAGAGTACGACAGCCTAGTTTATATAATCTTCAACCAATTTAATATACCAAATTTGACAGTGTTAAATTTTGCCGGAAGCAATGGTCACGGTTTTAAAACGGATTACTTTGTCAATTAAGTTTGGGAAATATTTGTTTTTGAAAATACAACAATGTACTGTAACCACTGGTTTAATGTATTCTAAAAGCCAACGATTCAAGATATTAAATGCTTAGATTTTATGAGAGAATTAAAATTAAAACTTTAAGTAATTAATAAGTATCTCATTTCATTTATATTAGTAAATAAAAAATTAATAAAAATATTCAAAATATTTTATCCTACAAATTACGTACAGGAAACATCGGCTCGATGTCGCAATTCCCGCCTGGACTCGAGTACGGTGCACTTTCTATTTCATTCTGCGTCGATTTAATCCGTTAATGCTCACTTTCATCTCGCATTACTCCGACGTGCACGTAATGTTCAACTTCGTAAGTCTGCGCACATGTTTCTGAGATTTATTAACTTTTAACGTGTTATTTTACATTAGTTTTCTAGATTAAAAAAAAACTATTGTGAGAAACCGATGTGAACATAATTGTGGCTCTCTAATATCAAATCAAATTTTGTTTCATTTAATTTTTAAATAGCTACTCTAATAGGATAATTTGTATGGTACAAAATTTATTAACTATTTAGTAATTTATTTACCTACTAGCTTTCGCTCGCGACTCCGTCCGCGTGGAAGTAAAAAAAATAAAAGTGAGTAGCCTGTGTTCTTCCAGACTATCCTCTACGTCTATACCAAACTTCATCGAGATTCGTTCAGCCGTTTAGGCTACAAACTCTAACAAACATCCATCTATCCATCCATCCATCCATCCATCATCTAAACTTTCGCATTTATAATATTAGTAAGAAGTAAGATGAATTATGCCTATCGTATTGAGCACGTATTGAAAACTTTTTAAGATAAGAATAACAATTGCTAAAAAATAATTATAATAATTCTCACTCAATTTGTTGTTTATAAATGAATGCTCATTAAAGTTTTACCGCTGAAATTATCGAACCGTAATAAGTCTTTTTAATAGACAGCTACAAAGACAACTGATCAGTCTTCAATTACAAAGCGATCTATCATAATTAATCATTAAATGACACATCGATATCTTCGTTCTCATACATTAGTAATATGTCAACTTTAATTTGTTTTACTACTTGTATAAATATTGATAAAAGTTATAAAATAGAATTAAATTTCTCCTTCACATCTAATATCAATATTTTAAGCTTATTAAGAAAAAGAGAAATTTATCTCGAAAAGAATCGATTTTACATATTAATGAGATATCATATCTGATTTTTAAAGACCAGAAGTAATATAAATGAAATTTAATGACAAAAGTAAAGACTCAACTATTGAAATAAACAATTGATTTCGTTATAAAAATTTGGAAATCTGTTATTTTATTAATACTTAAAATTTTCTCAATAACTTACATCCGTGAGTATTAAATTATCCTTAATTTTCAATAAATAACTGCTTGCTGTATGGAGATTTTTGCGTAATGCTACCTCGTACATATTTATTAGACATCGCATAGTTTTAATAGTGAGCATCATAGGGGTCATTGAAAGTAACGGAAGAGGAAAAGACAGTTTTCACTTTCGAGCAAAATGTTTAAGTAGCATTTACTACCAGTTTCATAAGCTATAATATACAAAAACAAATATACAACGTAACATATATTATTTGCCAAAACTGTGTCACGGGTTTTATTCAGAGTTAGAGAAAATAGTATTTATATAACATAGATTGTACTCTAAGATAATGTACACATTCAAATCGTGTTTCACAAAGATAGGCAATAAATATCCGATTATACCGTACGTGCTCTTTGATTTATGTTAGGTATTTTAGCTTTATTTTTGTTTTGTTTTAAGTAGAAAATCATTTTATTATCGAATATGTAATGTTTTGTGTCAAAATATCATTGTTAATAAACAAAACCATGCAGTTTTCACTTATTATAATAGTTGTATTTTACATAATTACAAGAAAATCTGCATAAACATTTCCTTTAGTAAACATATCATATTTATGTAATAAATTGACGCAATGGTAGATAATATCTTCTTATTTAATACTTTGACGCATCAACAAACATGGAAACAGGAAATAATGACATAAGGAAATATAAGGAAACATTTTAGAGAAATATTTTCATGTATTTAACAAATATAATTAATTTAATTTCAGATATTGGTGTGTGCTGTCCTAACAAGAGTGTCTTCAGAACCGGACCCAAAGAAATACAAGCCCGAAGATGCAGACAAAGATAAAAAATCAGGATCACCTTTAACTAACGATGAGAAGAAATTTTTAAGAGAAGTCGAAGAAAAGTTCGGCATAAAACCTCAAGTTCCTGTTGAAGTATTTAATACTACAGATGATAAATCAACGTCGACAAATATAACAGAGAAAACTCCATTACCGGCTGTGATTGCTATTGAAATTGTCAACGATACAAATTCCTCGTCCAAAGGAAAGAGAACCATTGATGCAAACCTTGGTTATGGATATCGTACAAACGAAGGATACACGTATACTTATTTTGGAAAACCAAAGCAAGAAGAAGGTAAATTTATGATCTACCCTTATTCGCAACAAGATGCGTCTGAAGAATACAATGGACACAGCGCTGAATATTCACAACAAACACCAGGACAACATACTCATACCACAAGTGTAGAAATTCAACCGTCTCAGGCATTTGAATTAGTATCAGTGAAAGATGGCCATTACAACGACCAATCAAAGACTGTAGAACCCTCACCGGTATACCATCAAAAAGAAACGTCAACATCATTTCCATCGACTCTGTACACGACATATAATGGCCAAGGCTTATCGGGTTTAAGTGGCCACTTCCCAAGATTAATGTCAAATTACTTTGTTGATCCTAAACAACTTTTAACTAACCCTCATTATCAAAATATTGGATTAAATCAAGATCATTTAAGTACGAACGGTTTAGATCAAAATAAGCCTGTGGTACCAGTTTTAGTGTTAAGAATACCAAGTTCTTATATAAAAAATCCTACTGCAGAGTTGTATGCAAACTTACCAAGTAATTATCCTATGTCACACTATTTAAACAATGTCAATCTTCAAGATTTGGTTAATCAGTATTTTAAGAAAAACGGTTACGACTCTGCTCCTCGAGTGATGACGTATCAAACCCCTCAACTTTCAACTTCCATTACACCAACTGTATCATCTACATACAGTGCTGAGCCACAACAATATTCAAATCCTCACGTACAACCATCGTATACTCAATCTGATTATTCTGGTGTGCAGTATTCTGGAGTAAAACCTGTTATGGCTAAATATCCTTCAACTTTTGGTAGGCCAAAATATTATAGCTCTAGAATTCAAACTCAGTATAGAAGACCTGCTCAGCATCCTAAATACGAATACCGATACCAATACGTTCCCCAAACATCAGTTCACACACAAGCTTATTATGGACAATCACTACAAAAGGATCAGGTATCAACAGTGGCTACATATGAACAACAAAGTGATCTCTCCGAGTTAGCTACACCATCTGCTGATACAAGCAGTAATACTGATCATGGATCTCCTCAATATTCCGCGAACTACGACAGTAAGGTCATTTCTGTTCAATATGACAGTAACACACCATCGCACTCTCAACAACATGCAGAAAACACCAACATCGAAACACCTCAATACGATTTCTCTAAGGAAAGTCAAGAAGCATACAGTCCTCAACAAACCTTAACCCATGACTATTCGAGTCAATCTTTACCAGACTACACGTCTTCTCAACTCGCAAGATATTACGCACAAAAACAGATTGAATCTACAGAAACAGTGAACGCATATCCATCACATGCCCAGAACACAGAGCACGACCAACAGACATATTCAGAGGTTAGTGAAAACCAAGGTTATGAGTATCCGAAACCAAGGGAAGAATCAGTTGGTAATACATACGTTGTCCCGGAAACTTATTCCAGTAAAGATCATACTATCGCTACTGTGCTTCCCTTTACTTACAAACAACCTAAAAGACCGAATCCTGCGACTGTCCAAACAGTCAGCTATGTAACTCCTGTACCATCGTCTAAATATCAATCACGCTATAGAATAATGGTACCACAAACTGTACTGAAAAGTCAAGATGAGAAAGTCACTTACGTTAATTCAATGCCAATGCACTACACTAAAGTAGGGTATTACAATCAAGATTACAATTCTGAAGAAAATTCTAAGTATAACATAGGAAATCATTACAGCGCCCCAACGAAACATAAGTCAGGATCTTATACAAGAAATTACCACAATTATCTAAAACGTATGGCAAGACCTGATAGTAAGGCTGAAGGGTCATCGATCTCGTCACAAACTAAGAAATCAAATGACAAGAATAAATCATCATAATAAACTAACAATTTGTTAATTTTGAAATAAGATTGTTTGTATATAGAAGTCAATTATTAGTGAAGTTGTGTATTATTATTTGTCGATTTATGAATGCCGTATAGAGTGTATTTTAAGGATTTAAAATTGTATTTTTATCAAAGAAAATTTATAGAATTACATCTAAAATTATTGTTGTGTCCTAATGAAAATTCAGCATTATTTATTTATGAGGCTACAAACGGAAAGGGATGTGGCTGTTAATGTGCAATAATTAATAATAAGAACGAAAATTGTAAGACTTAAAAAATAAATTGTTTAAATAAACATTTCCTTATTTTCATTTAAATCCGGTAGAAAATGTTTAGAATTATATATTGCATTTATGAATTTAAAATTATGTGGTAATGCGTCATGCACTTTACACGCCATATTGACTAAGAAATCTCAATTCCCGATTTTCCGCTATAGCCCTTTCTCCACATTAATAGTTGTGCACAATTAATATGGCGGTAGAAAAAATAAATAATTATTGGCATTGTACAAAACTTAAAACAAAAGTATTTTTATATTTTTCAAGAGAAAGGTCAGTAAGTATTTTGTTAGAGCCTGCGGAAATAATGAATGTCGTGTATTTCGCGAGAGGGCGCTTTTTATAAATCAATGCAAACGAAAATATTTCAATTTTACTTATGTTTAATTTTTTCACTGTTAGCATGTTTATCGTTTGCTGAAATATTTAATTTGATGCATTTTTAAAAATCTTAAAACTAAGTGTTCACAAACATTTTGTAAACAAATTACATTTTTAAAACCTTATCCTAAGTAAAAAAACTTTTGTAGATATTGTTTTCATGTGATTGATTTTTACATTCAAAAGTTCACAGGCGCTTAAAATATAAATGCAGGTTCCATAATAGAAAAGAATTGCTTCCATCTTTCAATATTTGTTACTTTTCCAATAAAATAATTTAAATTTAAGATAGATTCAGAAAAAAATATATAACTAGTTGATTTGAGCTAAATAAACAAACAGAATCAATAAAAGCTTTTATAACAGTCAGTTAAAAAAAAGCGCCTACAATTTTTATACAAACAGATATCTCATGAGCTTTTGCGCCGAGTCGTTTTGCGTACGGAAAGTAAAAGGCGAGAACAACAACCCATTATAATTTACTGATGTTCCACTAAATTATCGCATTGATTTCGTTATATGTACCATATTAGACATCTTCCTTCCTAATTTTGCGAGAAGTAATATATTTCTTTTTCCCTTTTTAACCGACTTAAAAAAGAAGCAGTTTTTCAATTCGTCTGTATATTTTATCTCACAATTTATCGCGGCAATATTATAGTATCTTAAAAATGCTAGCGATTATTTGAAATTAAGTACGATTAATGTCACAGTTTCATTGACATTTTCCACTGGCGTTAATGTTCACAATCGTTTCGCTCCAAGCCATACAGGGCGGGCAATCTAATAAACAAGATGGTATAAGTCCGTTTGCCTTCAAGGCGTCACTTGATTGTACAGATAAATACAGCTTTATAGACGAGGAAGTACTTTGATTGGCTATAGATGATATACTGCCTTCGATTGAGACAATTAGTCGAGAAATTATACAAAGAAAGTTGTACTTTGAGGTAATTTGAAAGTTGCAACACGATGTAAGGAAGTATTCTTTACGATCCGCCCCGTCTCCGCACGGATCCAATGCAGATAACAAAATGTGTTTACATCACATTAGAAACCTCTAAAATTATCAATATTTTTCTGTATTATACGTATAAACTTTTATCTTGAACTAGGTTTCGCCGGCGACTCCGTTCGCGTGGAATTAAAAAAAAACGAAAATAAGTAGCCTATGTGTTCTTCCAGACTATCTTCTACATCTATACGAAATTTTATCGAAATCCGTTCAGCCGTTTAGGCTACAAACTCTAACAAACATCCATCCATCCATCTAAACTTTCACATTTATAATATTAAGTATGATTACTCTAACTATTAAAAAAATGCTTCAAATCCATTACGTAATTTAAAAGATCTAAGCATATATAGAGACAGACAGACAGATGTTTTATTATTTCCTATAGACTAAACATAATTATATTCACAATTCAGAATTTTTGGCTTGAATTCAGTCACTAAAAATATTAATAACAGATCGAAGACGCAAGTAGCTGTTAGCTATCACCGCTTTTCGTATTGTGAAACCGTGTAATTATAATCTAACGAATAATAAACATACGCCATGACTAATGAGCTAAAAGTAGAGGCGGTGCTCGTAACATCTGATGACCCTCAATACTCGCTCACACGAACTCTCTTTACTGCGGCGTGTCGATAGCGAGCAAAGGGTTAAATTGTTGAATAGGTTAAATGTTTATCAAACTTTCTTTGATACTACATGGTAATAATAATTGCATAGTTCAAGAAAATAGAAAACTTTTGGAATTTGTAAAATACGTTTTATAATCAATTCTTCTTTCTTCTTTCTAGAATGGTTTTTTTAACTAAAATTTTTCAGTTATTCGAAGATGTAACGACTAGTTCTACATTATTGATGGGCGAACGTGCGACCTCTGAGTTACCATGACACTTATGTTAATGAAGATATATGAAAACAGCACCTTGTGGAAACTTTCATTTCGCAATGTCATTACACAATGCGCCGGCCTAAATTGCTTAAATAGCTGTCAAGCGTTCAAAGATCGGTAAAATGATATATATGATAAGAGATGATAATAAAATTCACTTTATGTCGCTCTATTGGATATTTTGCGACATATCCAATTAAAATGGTATATTTTTATTAGGTTAATGTTTCAAAAGGACATAAGTTTTAAACCATTTGCCTAAATATTTACACAAAAAATTAAATTGATAAAAACTCTACTATTTAAACCGCAGAGCAGATTTAAGCTTGCTTACGACTGACTATGACTGAGAGCATGAATTTTGTAGAAACTTTTGAAATCCACCTTACATATTAAGGTTAACTGCTGTGATGATATTGGCATATTTAGTCTCTTTTTTAAAAAGAGAACCAGTAGGACGACTATACGATTTTGTACAAGAGCGTCTACAGTAAAAACCAGTTAAATAACTATGTATAATTATAAAAACGCAATATTAACATCGCGGGATCGTTCAAGATCAATTATCCCGAGAGTAACGTACGTACTCGTATTGTGAGTGCTGTATGCAGTTATTGTACTGCACACATACAAGGTATTAACGCTCCGCTACCCCCGTATATAAACTTGGTGCAGACTAGCCTTGAACTTCATTTCACCACGACTGCAACGCTCAAGACCATAGGCAACCCTTATCCATCGATTGTTAGAACTATGGTGTGAGATTGTGTTTGTTCTGTGGTGATATAAGTTTAGAGTTTTTGTGTTTTAGTGGTATTTTGTAAATATGAAGTTCTTTAATCAAGCGGTAAGTAATAACAAATATAACGTAATAAATAAAAACATAATCGATTATATTATTTAATAAAATAAATTATCAAACTATGGTTGTAATTCTTAATTAATTTTATTAATAAGATAAGAAAATTGTTTTAATTAATTATGAAGTGAGAGTCAAGTAAGTTTTAATTACATCAGCTATTGTCACAGTAAGATGAAATAGAAAACATAATGTGTATTCCACTGTATATTAAGTTGTCCGCTTAATTTGGTATATTGTCCATATTTGCATACCGTTTTACATATCAAAAAGATAAATTCAATTGATTTTAATTGACATAATACGACGGTAACATAATGTTTTATTTTCTTTTAAATAATATGTATCTAATTTTATTTCAGAAATATAATAAATGTAATTACTCTGTTAAGCTTATTGTATTTTAAGGCTTAAATGCATGGTTTTTTATTGCGCCCTGGAAAGTATTTAGGCACATATAACATAAAAAATTATGAAAAAAATCTGGTATAAAAATATGTATTTATTATGAAAAAACACTCAATATATTTATTATCTATGGTCGTCAAAGTTCGTTCGGAAACACATACCGCACGACTTCAATAAAATAACGTAAAACGTGGTATGTATACATTTGACAACAAGATGCATTTGAGGGTTAAAATTATCCTTCGATTCTTTACTGTTATTTGTTTTTATAATATACTTTTAGCGGATATGGAAATCACTGTCTTAACTTCTTAAATAACCACTCTTAAGAGAAATCAAGACCGAATTTATTAAGAGTTGAATGGCTCTTATCACTTTCGAATAAGTTAATATTGTTATGATATCGATTTGATCGAGATATTTCCTGCTCTAAATGGTATATTTTACAATCACATTGCACAAGTGTTCAGGAAATAAACATGGTTTTATTCACGTAATCAATGATCAGGTAAATTTGTTATAACGGCGAGTTTCCATTGTCGTATTACCTATATATATGTATTACCAACTCTTTCACTCTGCTTGAAAAAAACAGAGATAATTATAGTGTTTTAGTACAAATTCTGTGATAGTTTAAATGAACGGTAAGAATAATGCAGATATTTACCATTGGTAGGGATGGTGCAATTGTACAAAAAAATCTTTAACTTTGCCCAAGATTTATCGGCAGGCTAGCAGCCGGCCGTAAAAATTAAGCTATAGAAAACATCGCGTGCCTACCACATGTGTGGGATAAGGCCAAGAAGGTGGTGATGATTTTAGCGTGAATGGTGTAACGTAATAGGACTATAATGCATTTTTTAGTTAAAGACCTTTAAGTTAGAATACTAACTTTATTTTACAAACAGAATAGAAGAGATGGCAAATTGTTGTGAATAACTTTTGTGCAGTAGAAACTCACGATGAGAATTTTATTTTCTATTTATGGCACAACAAATGTATAAGACTGCTTCGTGACTCATAGCACGAATTGAAAGCTTCAACATACTGAGGTACGATATAACGACCTTTGACTTCACAAACAGGCTACCTGATCGCTTAGTTAAATACTCGTAGTAATTAATTAAATTATGTTATGCTACTATCTTACTGAACTGGATCGATGCAATAAATAAATGGATTAAACGGTTTTCTGTTTATTTTGTAACAACTAAAAGTTGTCGGTTGTTTAAATAAATAAAGTTTTGGTTTTGTTTATTATATTGATTCGGATGTAATAATCTTCAAAATAACCTGATTAATTTACAAATAAATACTCTTACATTATCATTAAATTAACATATTAACTGTGTAATAGTTTATTGTTAAAATTAATATTATTGTATCTTTTATTGATTTTATGTCGACATTTGGCATGTATTAATTGATAAATTCACACCAGGTAACGATTCTTAGTTGGTGCGTGTAATTTATTACGGTAATAATGTACAAGTGTCAATATCTTTGATCGATATCATTTTGTATTGGATACTAATTAATCTAACTGACTAATTAGTTAATGTTCTTAGTACCATGAAATTTTACTATGATTTAAACTCATTCGTCATACGTAAATTAAATTTATCGTAAATTAGGGATCAAAAACATTTAAGAAATATATAGACTAGGCATAGTGAATAACATTTTTTCACCGGTACTTTCTCTGAAAGGTACTATATCAGTTGTCAAGTTTAGTACCCCCACCTCTTTAACAAACATTTTACAAAATTATATAAGCTCCATCTTTTGTTATAAAGTAAACTACCCACCTATATTTTTTTCAATCTCTTTGTTTGGGATCAATGAATTATTGACCTTAACTTTAAGCAAAAAATAAGTCATAATAATAGAATTATGAATTCTAGAAAGAATAACAAAATTATGATAAAGGAATTATCAGTGTGACAGCTATATCGGAAATTCAAACAAAGATAGTGTCCGGAACTAGTAACACAGTTCGCAATATTTGTATTTGCATAATTAAGTAATCAGTTTAAATCTACAATTACTAAGACAAGGATGACATCTAAAACAAGCATCTAATGCGGTCATCCCCAGGTCACTTTCTCCGATCTTACGTGATCAAATCGTAGGTATGTCGTGTTCCAATTGGGTGCAATGTCATAAATCTTGTGTATTATATAATACTGAAATATTTCCGTTCCAAATTACAACGAACTGGTCTATGCAAATTAACTTCCATGTTTATATTAGTCGGGTTTACGCGACCAACTGGTTTTTATTTACGATTTTCACTATCACGCGTAATGTAGTTATATTTGTTCAATGAATTGAGGTCATTTAAGTTCCGATGTTTGCTTTTATTCAATAGCACGATGTAACATATTGTAACTCCCATTGACACTAGAAGTACAATACTATTCACTGTTTTAACGTGTTTAAAATATTTTATAGTTATTTTTTTTAATGTAGCTTATAAGATAATTAAATTAATTGATAAAATATAAATATTTTACAAAAATAAAAACTTCTCGCTTTTATCTATCTAAAGTGCATAGACATAAACAAAAAAATACTTGTAAAAGTACATATGGGAGTTGTAAAATAGATAAAAAACCTTCTACGCAAAAGACCATGTTATTGGATTATTAGATTCAAACTGCGACAGAGGTTAGGACGATAACTGATGTTCCTAATAATAATAATAGTTCACATTTAAAATCTAAGTCGAAAGTCAAAACAAGGAATTACGCAATTAAGTATTTATATTTAAAATAAAATAACATTTTCCCAACTAAGGATTATCAATGAATCATACGGATTATTTTCAAAACAAAAGTATGAACACTCGGCGACTTATTGCGAAACATTGTTTTAGAAAATGCATATTGACCGTATAAACTAAATGTGATGTAACACAAGGATATAGTTTAGTTATTAATCATAGGAACTATAGATTTCTCTTCATTTCTTTGAAGAAATCATTTTTTAATCTACGCCTATTTGATCTGAGATATTACATAACGGTAGCATCTGTTATCCGCCAGATGGTTTAGAAAAACCAGTATTAGATAATTTGAAGATTTTATATTTGCTTTTTTATTAACTTTTATAAAAGTTTATAGTTCCAACCTATTGATAGATTGATATTATCTTAAACATTTCAAATTAATTCATAGATAAAATTATTTTACACTTAAAATAAAATTAGTAAAAACTCGATTTTTTTTTTAAATGATTTTCGAAATATCTCCAAGATATTACATGTTTTGTAATAAACAACTAACAGTAGATCAAGTATCCCTAGAACTTTCCCCTAGACCCCGAGTAAGATAAGAGAAAGGATTGATCGCTAAAGGGCAGGGAAAAGTTGTCGCGTCCTAAGGTTAAGACCATTGATAATCGTGAGACGCAACGATCTTTGACACAGACCATTGTATATGTACCGATGATGAATTAAATATACCGAATTTTATGTGTACTGTTAACCAACTAAATATTTTGTGAATATTTTTAATTTGAATATTGCACAGGTTATAAATAGTTTTGATTTTAAAACGACGTATTTGTGTGTGTAATGTTATTTAATATTTTTGTTTTAATTTTCTTTTTTCTATTTCAGATATGTATTCTAGTTGTCTTTTTGATAGTCGAAAACGTACAATGCCAAAATGGATATTCCGATCTGAATAATATACACTTGAAGCATATATCACCAAATCAAGAAGAAGTTAAAACAAATTCAAGTTATAGTAATGATTTTGACCATAATGATGCTAAGAGCATATCTATTAGTTCTCTTGACGCCCCTTATCAAATGGTCGACAATGACAACAAATTTTCTGACTACGAACGTGCAGACAGGGGAAGAACTAGAAAGATTTATCGAATAAAAAATCCATTTCATCATCCAGAAGAAGAAGACAGCCGACAAAAGATTTCACAGGACAGCGAAACAGGAGCCAGTAATCAGTATGCGGGAATACAGTATTCATTGCCACCTGAAGAATTCCTTCAACAGATGAGAGCAGAAAGTCAATACAATCAACAACAGCAACCGCAACTACAGCATCAACAAATATCAACACCATCTTCTACATTCGGATACACAGCAACCCCACAACCACAATACCAATATTCTACAATCACCTCAAATTATAACAACGGAAACCAACAAAATAATTTAACACCACAATCTGAACCTAAGTATCCTCCTCAATTCTATAATAATAATTTAAATAGTTATCAATACCATAACACTCACTCCTTTGGTATAGAGGCAATACAAAGCACACCCTCATCCGTAACATTGTATTTGTCTACAAGTTCACCCAATAATCAATATAGTGGTACACCATCTACAAATTATGTTTCAAGTTCTTCGCCAATATTTTCTTCAAGTCCTGCAAATCCGCAATCATACATTTCAACAACGTTATCAAACATCCCAACAGGATCACCCAATCCCAATAATGTTAACAGACAATCTTTAAACGTAGAAAGAGATGTACTTAGTTATGGAACAAATTTCAGAGATAGAAATCAAAACCTTTATGTAAATCACTTTGATAATTCTGCTAGTGGTTACAAATTTCCAAATATGCAGCAACAATATCAGAACGAAATACCATCTTCAACGCAGATGCCAGTATCGTCCATGTATCCCGATATCACCCGCGATAATTGGCAAAACTCTATGCACTTAAGTCTAAGTAATTTGCCAAATTCAAGATCGGAATATACACAGGCATCACATCAAAACTTCCAAGGTAATTACCAAGAAAATCAGCAAAATTCTAATTTAGATAATCCTAGTAATGATATGAATCAAATCGGTAGTATGCCATCAGCGAATAATGTTGTTCTAAGTATTGTTCAACCTGATTATAAAACCTACGCTGGTCTTAAGAACCGTGAAAAAGAAACAGAGAAACCAAACAAACAAGACGATGTTTACTCTCACGGCGATTATGGATGGAAATTAGAAGGTAGGAAACCTTTAGTAAATTATGATGTTAATTTACCAGTAAACTATCCCAATCAACAAAATAACTATCAACCTGACAGTAGTTCCTTAAGTTTTTCTTATCGTCAAATGGATAATGGTAAAAATTATGATTATGAACAAAAATCAAAATACAAAACTGAAAGCGTGGACGCGCAAGAATTTGCAAAAGCAGCGGCAAAAGCCCAAGAAAACATGAAAAGTCAACAAGAAACTTATTTTAATAATTATGTTTTGCATGCACAGTATCCTCAAAATATTTTGACGAAAGCTGAACCGGGTAATTACATGATCACTAACAATAACCAAAAGAGCTTGACAAACGATAATACAAATTTCAATGGACAAGCCGACTTGATGACGCAATCGTCTCACTACTTTCAAAATTCTAAAGAACACATATATGACAATAAAGTAAAACAGTCGTTTGATCAAGAGAATGATCTACAAAATTTTGTAAAAATCCATGGTTCAAATATTATTCCAAATGTAGAGTCAAGACAACAAGATGGCGGCGCAATGGATGCAAACAATCAATATCTTTCTTCAAACTACAGTAAAGAGATCGATGAAAATTTAAAACAATTCCTGAAACCGCTTTCTGATACTTATAGAATGAAAACCAATGACATTTTTTCCTCAGACGGCTCTAGACGGTTTCAACAAAGTTATGATAAAAAGTATGAATCATCGCCCAATTCTTACAGTCTATCTTATAAACCTGACTTAAATTTGTCATATTTGAACAATTTAGGCCAACCGAATACAGGTACACAACTTGTAAGCAATATACAACAACAACGCTCCCAAAATCAATTATCATCCGATAGTAGCAACGGCTTGAAATTAAATGATATTCCATATTGGTTACAAGGTATGAAAAATATGCAGTTTCCGCAATCACAATCTGGTGTCAACCAGGGCATTATTCCTACAGGTGCACCTTTATCACTTAATCAAAATATTGAATCTCATCAGATAGATGTTGCTACAAGTATTCTTACCAAGTTATTACGAGACAAACAAATTGAAATGAATTCTAAACAGGAATATGACGCCCAAAGAGAAACATTACTGCCGACTATAAATGGAATTAAAGTCATGAATCCTTACAATCTGGATCTTACAATGGTGAACGAATATTTAAAAGGGAAAACAAGTGACGTAAGTCCATCTTTTCGCAATCAGTACAATCAGGCAAATCCAGTAAGATGGGATATGTCACAATTAAAACAACTTCTGTTACAAAATGACAATGTAGGTCAGTACTCTGTTTTAAATAACGTCTTAGGCAGTTCTGGTAGTCCTTTTTTTGAATTACATACTAGTAATCGTCTTCCCTATCAGGGCATAAAGTATTCACGGAGTCAAGAGGAAGCAGAAACTCTAATACCTATTACAGATTCCGAAAATAATCACCCAATAGGCGCTGTGATAGAACAAGATGACTTTAAACATGAAAACAGAGAAACTATAGAGCCGGAGATAGCAGCATCTAACATTGATGATTTTCCAGTCGAATTTGAAAGTGACAAACCGAGAATAAATCCAAGTTATAGGATGATCGGCAACAGATACAGAAATCCGAATTCTTTATTGCCAGATCGTTATACCTACAGAAAAACCCCTAAGATTGTCATCGGAGAACCTTATCCTTTACTGAAACCACCACTTATTCGTGCTTTAAAAAGTAGAATCCGAAACAAATACGATAACAGCCGTAGACAACGTGGTAATAAATATAAACTAGCACGTATCGTTAAACGCGAGCCTTTGTTAGAAGAAGAAAGTGATGATGATGCCGAAGAAAATGTACCTATACATTTACGACCATCTATTCTTGCTGAAGACAAATCTGATATCACACAAAACTCTGACAGTTAATATTATTCCTTGAAAGAAAATCAATTATTTAAGTATAGTTACAATTAAATCTTTATCCTGAAAAATAACCACATTTAACACTAATTTCTTTTATGTATATGCTAACATTTAGTTGTTTAATAACCAAAATGGCATTTATTTATAGTTATGTTTGTTGTAGCTAATTAAATTTAAAATTTTGGTAGACATCTAAATTAATTTAAAAACATTAAATTAGTTTGAATAGTGTAAGTGCTAAAAAATTGAGATTTTTTTTAATCCTTCTATTATTGTAAATATTTTAACATCTCCATTAGTTCGTAATATAATATTTAAGTTAATTGCTTGTTTATGTGATAAGTCGTAAAGGTATTGATAATTTATTAAAATTTTAAAATAAGAGAAAATAAATCAAAACTAATCATGACTCTGTTTTTTTATTTTTAAACTAATTTCTTACTTAAATCGACTAATAATTTAAACATTTTTTTTAGAGAACCTCCTACTATTTTAATATTTAACTTATATGGAGTGCCATTCACATACATAGCATAGAACTTTGCGTATATTTTATTTTACCCCAAAATCTACTGTTTTATTTTGGGGGTCTATAACTAATTTCTAACGTTTTTGACCTCATTGTGATAAAGATCTTCCCTTAATGAACGTTGATATTGAAAATCTTTATTTTCCTTTTACAAAATAATGTGTTTCGTTTTACTTTTCATTCCATCCATACATCGCAGAAGTTTAACACTTGCAATTCTATAAACTTGCGTGTGTTTCGCTTTCTTGCGTCTCCGTCGCATATCCCAGATGAATGATTAAATATAAAACGCAATACTTTTTTGTTACTCCATCATAGAGACATCTGTCGTTTAACATCTTGCGTGTGACGAGATGATCAATGGATTACTATTTCCCAATTATTAATTTATTTCTACGATCATTCATTAATATTTATAAGACACGTTGTAAAATATAATTATTAGTAAATTAGGTTGTAGGCTTCTACCACTGGTATAACGTAAAAATTAAGTTGTCATATTTACATATGTTTGGAAATGTATAATAAGAGTACATCTTTGTAGGTTAATGCCAATATTAAAACTGAAATAGTATCAGAGTATCATAATTTTGTACGACTACGAATACCTTCACTAATGTACGTTGACAACGTAAGTAAATCTTACTTCTTACTGATATTATAAATTTGGGAATTTAGATGGATGAATGAAACATCCATTTTGGAAATTTATGCGTAGATGTAGAACATAGTCTTCAAGAACACATAGGTGTTATTTTTTTAATACAGTGCGGACGGTTTCGCGTGCGATAACTAGTGTAGTATATATCTTTCTCTATCTCGATCCTGAACTTTTCTAAAAGATCAGGCGACATAAAATGCATAAATAATGTAGTGTGGTACTGTTGCAAAGATTTAAATAAAGCTACACATTTCATTTCAAAGTTTTTGGTTTGGAAATCATAATTCATTAACATTAGTGATGAGCCTAAACACTTCATTGGGCCGATGGTTATGTAACTGATATTAAAATTAATTCAGCAAAATGTTCGTTAGAAAAGAGAGACGAACGATAACCAGTTCGTTGTCTCAAAACGCTTCGTATCACAGTAACTACACTGTGATATAAATATGAAGGAAAAGGCCGAAACCGCACAAACGAGCGTCGCTTGTTGGTGAAGAGACAGATATAGTTGTGTGGCCAGCGATTAGCTAAACAAAATGGCTACTTTTGTGAGTTGACATATTTAACGACAAAAATCATATAAGTTAAAATTAAAAAAATGTAAATTTAAATGATTTCGTTCTTTTTTCAGACAAACTTGGCGTTTTTAGCAATCTTACTTAGTAGCAGCAATGCTGGTATCCTACATGGAGGTCACAGCGGACTGGCGGTGCCGCCGCCACCTCCTTCCATCAGCGCCTCGAGCTTCTCCCCGAGCAGCTTCCCATCGGGTTCTCTGCCCTCGGCTACGTTCTCTGGCAATGGTTTCCATAGCGGTGGCCTAGCTCTCGAATCTCATGGCACTGGGTTCGATGCATCTGGTGACGCCGGGCCTGTTCTTGCTGCAGCGACCCTACCCGGTGCCGGAATAAGTGGACCAGTGGGAGCTACTTTCACTGGACCTTCTGGCGCCGACTTTGGGGCTCCAGTGAGTGGATCCTTTGGCGCACCATTCGGCGGACCTGGTGTGCCTTTGGCTGGGCCTCTTAATTTAGGCGGTGGTGCTCTACCCCCGGGCCCCAAGGCTCCAGTAATTAATGAGATTCACGGACTCGCCAACAGCAACGGAGCACCAACACAATACCGAGTACGCGATGAACCTTACCAAGTCGTGCGTGATGTCACACACAGAGTACCTCAGCCTGTGCCCGTGCCCGTTCCCCAGCAAGTTCAGATTCCAGTTCCTCAACCTTACCCCGTCCAAGTACCAGTTGTCAGAAATGTACCAGTACCAGTTGTCAAGATTCAACACGTCAATGTTGACAAGCCCGTGCCTTACCCAGTGGAAAAGATCGTCAAAGTTCCGGTGGAGAGAGTTGTTAAGGTCCCAGTAGACCATCCCGTACCAATTGAGAAAATCGTCGAGGTTCCCATCGTCAAGGTAGTGGAGGTGCCTGTGCATGTCGTCAAGACCTACCCCGTTCCTGTGGTGAAGACGGTCCATCACAAGGCGCACGTCAGCCACGGACATGGACACGGCCACGGTCTCAGCCTCGGGCACGGCCACGGCCACGGCCATGGTTGGTCTCAGTGGTAATCTCAGCTCGTCTTCAGCGCGGACCAGTGTACCTCAATAACCTCCCTGCTAGTCTAATATTTTGTACATATTTGCCATCATAAGCTCATCGAGAGGCTGCAATGTAGGGTGATAACTAAGTCATTAAGTTAGGTCAAAGAATTGTGTATACCTTTTTCTTTGTAAATAGTAATATAGAATGTTACGTTAATAAAAAAAAATTATCCAAAGACAATTGAATTTTATTTATTTACAAAATATATTGTGATGCTGTCTTCTCCGAGTAAGTGAAAATAATAACCTAAATGCTTTGTCTAGTTTCTAATGAAGAAACAACTATGACTTATGTGACACGGAAACATGTACAAATAACTAAAAACGTATAGTTTAGCTATCGTGCTAAAATTAAACCAAATATAAAAAAATATATATTGCTTTAATATAGTTATAGTTATTTACTTCTACTTCCACATCTAAACACAGTTGCACTTGACAATTGGACAAAAAGAAAATACTAAATGGTAGAGCAGCATTGGAACAGAATGTACAAGAATATCTAATTAAGACACCTTTTAACTTAACGTATTGAGAAGGTATTAATATTTTTAATTTTACCAACTTTTTTCCTACAAGTTTTTTCAAAAACTGTTTTCATGCCTGTAGAATAAAACATAAAAAAAGATTCCGCCTATCGTTTGTTTTTCATGCAAAAAGAACGATTTGAAATAGTCGAGGGCAACAATCTCTTGCAATTTTCATACAAAAAATATATCAAAATTATTTTTTTCCAAAGAAATCTGAAAAGTAAAATTTTAAACTTTTTACATTAACACGTTACGTTAAAAGCCTAACATCTGTTAAAAAACGCACAGTTAGTACTTATTTTAGAATTAAGTGGAAGCTAGTTGAAATCTAAATGAAATCAATAATTCAATTAAAAACGTCGATAGTTGAACACGGGTTGTCTAAATTGTTAATTAGATTTTAGCTAGTGTACCGTAATGATTAATTTTTTCTTCAAGTTAAGTTTCAAATACTCAGAGAAAAACTTAGGTAAACAAGTATATTTACTGTACAGAATGTACTACTGAGAGCGTGAGAAACGATTGATGTATTTATTTATTTTATTTTATACTATAAGGTGGCAAACAAGCAAGCGGCCACCTAAATCCGCCGAAACGGCGAAGCGACCGCTGCCCATAGACATCCGCAATTGCAGATGCGTTGCCTACCCTAAATCGACGGACGAGGAGACGCACATAAAGAGGATATTTTCTTCCTATGCGTCTCCTCCACCGTCAAATCCACTTTCCCATCCAATCCTTCCCTTATAAGAAAAGGGTGGAACGAGAAAGGGACTAAAATTGGGGCTCCGGCACCACACTTATCAGACGAAACGCGGAATTGCTTCCACTTCACGCCTGTCTTCTGTGTGGTCGCGGTATTACACCGGGCGAGCCGACCCATTCGTACTAAGATGTTAAAGCGGGCTCTACCACTGTTGAATTTGTCGATACCACGATTGATGTTGTCATTCATACTAAATTAAGATTTTCATAATATGGATCCATACATTAAATAATTAACATACTAGAAATATTCTACAGGCCAGCGAAGGCCATGATTTTAACCAGCCATCATAAGTCATAAGTCTAAAACATTTCACAATAAGATATATCGACATGTCACCAGCAATACCAAAAAAAGTTAACAAATGCCAACTAAAGTAATTTTCTTGTACAAAAATATTATAATATAAAAATTATATGAATCGACGAAAACGCCTCAATAAAGGTTTAGTTCCTTACCTAGTGAGGACATACATACAAGGACATGTTTGAATAAAAAAAAACTATCGTACAAACTGTATGTACGTATATTATAATAGCAATTATTTTATTGCATGAAAACAACAGGCATTTAAAGATTTTTTTGTATTTCGTTTACTTCGTTCCATTATAACATAACCAGTAAAGAATTAGGCTGATTATTTAAAACACCTAAAAAGCGCCAAGCTGTTCTTAGTAACCGTAACATTTACAATTAATGTATTCAACAAAATAAAAACTCATAAAGAGAAACTTGTCATTCATTGACGTAATTTTTACGATGTGAACTATTTCGTAATTCGCAGTAAAATTCCGGAAAAATACATTTAATGTCCGATTAATAGAAAGGAACGATGAGATTATTCTGCGCACGTACAAACCAGATTTGATGCCTAATATTATAGAACAAGTCGCGCTAAAAATTACGTAAAAGTTGACACGAAGTCAACCGGAAGAAGTCGGAAATATCGGTCAGTCGAAAACTAATCAGCATATATTTTCTCAAGACCGGGTGAAACTATACGGAGGTCAAACCAGTTTCTTATCGAATTATAATAACAGATTCGCATTACACAATAAAGGGCATTAATAGTAATAAGTGATGAAAGATAAGCTACCCAGCCACTGTTTGTGTAAAGCTGTAGTTTTACTAAGTCTTATGGTAATTTTATATTTGCTAACTAATTTTATAGCAAAGACGACGGCAGTAATTTATATTCATCACATCGATTATTCTTGAGGTTAATATAATTCAGAACGATAATAATTTATATCTTGATGCAAGAACTTATAGGTCTATGCCAAAAATCTAATTAGTAAAGGTAACGCAATAGATAAGATATCTTGAACATTTCTCTAATTGTAATAGCATATGAGTAATATTATTTCAAATTCCTTGTTCACACTACTTTTATTTGCATTTCTCAAAAACCCATAGGTTAAAAAACCGCCTAACATGATAAACAGAAATGATTTTCTTTACATATAGTAATTGTTTGTGGTTTAACTAAAAACGACATTAATTTGAAATATTCTTTCAGCATAAGTAAGCTTTTCCACGAGTAACCAAAACTAACTCAATTTGTCGGAATGTGAGGCGAAGTGACTTTTGGTAATTTTTAATGCGTCATAGCCCTTATCCAAAATGGTCACTCTATTCCTTTCTGATGCGATGTTATATTACATTTTTTTTTCCTAAAATTTTTAAGTATACAAGATGAATTTTCTGACCGATGTTTTTCATATTTGAGGTCAAGAAAGTACATAAATCGCAAATAAACTCACAAGACATCATTTAACTTATTCACGACACACGTTTGGACATGAAGATCTTGATAATTTTTCATTTAGGATAATTTATTATAATCCATAGAAAGTATTAGGCATGTCATTTAATTCAAGAAAGATGAAAAATAAATCGCGTTTTACTAAGGAATGCGAATGACTGTGATCAGTTAAAACAGAAATATTAGGAACTGATTATGACGTTTGAACTATCCGACGTCGTTAAATTATGCATGGGCGTTGTATCGAACGATCTGTATAAATATGTGGGCCCACTACGTTATCACATCACAAACCACCGAAACTCGAAACAGGCAACAACAAACTTCTCTTGGCTGGCTTTAAAGCGTTTAGCTAACAGCCATGGCGTTCGTTGTAAGTTGTTTTAAACGGATTTAAATTTTGGTTATTAATAAAAATATTATTTACAGCGTATCCTAAAATCCTTGCATTTTTGTTTCAGATGAAAGTACTGTTTTTGTCAGCTTTGGCGTATAGTGCTAATGCCGGGATCCTTACTGGAGAACACAGCTCCGACTCCTTCTTATCTTCAGCTCTGAATTCTCCCTCGGCGAACTTCGGTTCGCCGTCTACTTCTTACGGACCACCAGCTCCATCTTTGGACTTGAGTGGACCAGGAGAGAGTGTAGATGGAAGCTTATTAGCCGATGATCACTCTTCAGGCTTGCTCTCTATCCATGACCATGGACCAGTTTCGTTGGGAGATCAACCCTTGGCCAGTGGCCCATCTCTGGGTGGTGGTATTGGATTCGGTGACTCTGGACTCAGCGGGCCTGGACTTAACGGGCCTGGACTTGGAGGCCCAGGACTTAGCGGCCCAGGACTTAGCGGCCCAGGATTGGCCAATGGACCTGCTTTCGGTGGTGATGCAGGTTTTGGAGGTCCCGCATTAGGAAGCGGACCTATCTCGAACGGTGCCCCACTCCTAGGACCGAGCGGTGGTGATGGCGCTTTAATTGGTGCTCCTGCATCTGCCCCCGCATTCGGAACTCCCATCGGCCCAGTTCTCGACACCGGACTCGCAGGTCCCGCCGCCAACGGCGCTCTCGGAGCACCGCGTGTACTCGGCACCACCGTCAACGTCGGCCGCCCAGTGGCTGGCGCCTCCAGATACGAGCTGCAGTCCGTGGTACAAAACGTCGTACGTCGCATTCCAGTGGAAGTAACTCGTCACATCCAAGTGTCAGTGCCCCAGCCCGTCCCTGTCCCTGTACGTCAGGAAGTCAGAGTGCCAGTGCCCCAACCCTACCCCGTCCACGTTGACGTCGTTAAACATGTCCCTTACCCTGTCTACAAAACTGAGCACGTCGAGGTTGAAAGGCCAGTACCCGTTGAGGTCGTGAAGCATGTGCCATTTGAGGTGATTAGGAAGGTACCCATTCCAGTAGAAAGGCCCTACGAGGTTATCAAGAAGGTCCATGTCCCTGTCGAGAAGCACGTGGAGGTGCCCGTGCCCGTGTGGAAGCCCTACCCCATCCACATCATCAAGCACGTCACTCACTACAAAAAGAAGAGCTGCTGCTGGTGAACAAAATGTTAAAAAAACAGTCATGATCCTACCAAATAGTCAATACAATTGTAAATATTGATAGTCATTAGCTGTAATAAGAAACTGTGTATATTTTTCTAAGAATTTTTTTGTATCAAAACATGTCTTTTTTTAACTTCCTTTATGACTAGACCTC
The DNA here is from genome assembly GCA_003118335.3 of Papilio memnon. NCBI lineage: Eukaryota > Metazoa > Arthropoda > Insecta > Lepidoptera > Papilionidae > Papilio > Papilio memnon. The sequence goes on along the minus strand of LD688931.1, from coordinate 3,254,205 downwards.
TATCTCAACCTTTTACTTAATTACTTATAACTTCTACTAGAATAAAACTTTATTCTGATCCGAAGCGGCCAGATAACTTAATATGGTAAGAAGAGCTATGATAGGAAAAAAGATAAACAAGACATTAAGCCGATGCCTGGAAGCAGGAGGAAGAAACTATCGAATCAAAGTGTTAATATGCTTGCATTCCCTATATATGTATGTAAACTACAGCATTTAATTAGAAAACGTGATCACATGATAATCATTCGGAATAAAGAAATATTTTTTTACATCTAGCTTACCTTGATCGTCGTCTAGTGACGCCTATAGATAGGATTATCAAAATGTAATTAGTATAATAAAAGATTTGTTTATTGATGCAACTAGAGAAATATTTTCCATCGTAAATTAGTTAAAAATGTCCAATACATTAACTTAATTCCCAAAGCAAACTTATTCATTAGTTACTTACGTAACATATGAGTATATCTGTGTACTTTTGACAAAACAGAGGAAGTCTATTACAGAAACCAACTTAAATCATTTATAATAATTACTTAACGAGCATAAAATATCATCTCTATATAAATTAAGGAAAAGAAAGTGATTATATGATAATTAAATCACTTCGACTTTTATTTTTTTCAATCTGCTTACTACATTATTCACTATCGAATTGAATTTAAATTCTTTATTTGATTTGATAATAGCAATAAAGTATTATTGAAATATATTGAATAAAATTTAAAACTAAAGAAAAAACAAATACATTTTACCGCTTGCTTTCTCTGCAAAGCATACATAACGTAAGTCTGGTTCATTAAAAATAGTTTTTTAATCAATTTCTCTAGAGTCCTGAGGGAGATCATTTCCAAAAAATACCATTTGTGTTCACGTGAGACTATATAATTAGCACTTATGATGCCGCTTCCTGTCCAGTCTTGGGCGGTCACCCTACCCTAAGGGCGGGACTGTATACTGGTTTTCTGGGACGTCAGGAATAAATACTGCCAAACACTTTGGAAAACAATGGAGACTAAATTAATATCAATATAGGTTGAATGTCCGCCTTTTTAAAATTTGAACCGATTACCGCAAATAAATAGGCATGTTTTATAATTCCGTTGTTTTTCCCATCGCTGCCTATTACCGAATGTTTAGTTACTTTTGTGAGACTTAACGGTTTAACCATTTGAGAAAGTTGTGTTTATCCCTTCGTTCGAAAACTCGAAATAGTCTACTAATGTATTTGTATTGTAACGTGTTTATTTATATTTTCAATTAATTTTGGTGATGGACTCCTATAAAAAGTTTCATCCCGCACATGGAAATGATGTTCGTAAAATTCTTTCTCAGTGCTCACCTATGTAGGAACAGAAACATCTATTCAAAATTTTATGCCTTGCTAAAACATGTCAAGCTGGAATAATTCAATCCAAGCTAAAATTAGTAGTAAGTAATTAAATGTGCCCCTTGAAAAGTCCCCATCGATGTTAATAATACTGCCATCTATGAAGTAGTATAGACTTTATTACTTAATTCATGGTTAGAAACACAGAAAATACAATAATAGTAGCTTTAGCATAGTTTGGTTTTTAAACAAGAGATGGCGCTAAATTACATTCGAAGGTTTTGATGGTGGTGTTTGGTGATTTTTAATTATTGTTATAAAATGTAAATAATTTTAAAGCACGCAAGCTGTACATATTTTTAAAGAATTACGTATCTGATGAATTATTAACCTTCATCTAGAACTTCACGAGGAAACATGCACAAAGAAACTTCCATACTTACTGTGTTTACCGAAGTAATGAGTTCAGCTAAACTTTAAACATGGTAAAAGAATTTTTAAAACAAGTTTAATTTAACCACATAAAGAAAAATAGTGAATACTTTAATAGGTACGACACTGAACACATAACACACGAGTAAATTATATTTAATTCATTTCATTACGACACTGACAGTAAACTGTTTTTGTTTTTTATTTTTCTTCTTTCGTGTCTCTTCACTTACGGCCAGTACGATCATTGTAGGACCTATTAGAACTCCTCGGTACAATAAAAGAGGTTAATTACGTCAATTTTGGAGACGAATTCAATCTTTTGCGGGTAGTGAGTATATTATAATTATATATAAAAAAGAAGGTATGGCTAATTCTATGCGTCGACTATCGTAGTTTTGATTTTTTTTTAATTCATTTTATTGAGTTATTTTTAATTTTTCTAGTATTTTATTTTTATTATCCATATCCATCATACGTTCCATCAATTCCTTTAAAGAAAATAATTATTTTTTTGAGACGAGTGGTCTTAATCGAAATTCTCCGAATACTAGTCCTATATGTTAATTTTGATCAGTATATAAATCGAAGATATCTAGACAATTTTCGAAATGTTAATTTTCACTTTTGCAAAATATCAGGTTAACTATTTCAAATCAAATTTATGTCTCTACAGATAAAAAAATATTCAACCTATTGAAATGTTAATATGCGTCTTCATATTGTTGAATACATTTTTTGACACCATTATTAAGTTTCCTAATTGGCA
>LD688931.1:3204215-3231617 GCA_003118335.3 Papilio memnon | reverse complement strand
AGAGGAAGGCCATCGCCAGCAATGTGAGCACCATCCAATGAGATTCAAAATATAAAGGAAGCATAGTTGACACTTCACTTGAAACAATTTCCACATAATCTCACTGGCGCTACATGCTGTCCGATAGTCAAAATCATAAACAATCTAATAATTCAAACACTGAGACGTGTCAAATTTGACATTGAGATATTACCATACAAAGAAGTTACTGGTGAAAAAATGTTGTTCCCTATGTCTAGTCTATATATTTCTTAAATGTATTTGGCACCATCACACACATATTACATAGCATAAGAATTTCAAACACTTTATAATCACTGCTTACAATCTGTCAGAGGTCATTTTAATGAAATTTAGAGCTTGAGTGTGGTCTTATCATTTAAGACGCTATTGCAAACAAAACAAGGGCTAATTTTACTTTGCATGTCTTTTCTCATCAAGTCTAAAAGAAGTGTTAAATAAAATTAACATTGTTTTTATAATACTCATTTTTATTGCGGAGAAACTGTTCTGCTATATGCTCCAGTCTGTGTAAACCACCCTAAAGAGCTAGCCTGCCTCATTCACAAAAGGCCAGCATATCTCAGTCCAGTTGTAGTACGAGTAACACTACTAAGGGACTGATTCAACTTGATATATAAATCAATTCGATATTGTCGTTTTCAGCTTCCTAAGATAGAAGCTCAGATACGGGAGCTGGTGACGGCGTATCAAGAGAGAACTGGCAACACCTTCACAGTGGACGGCAAGCCTCTGCTGCAGCTAATGGTGGATGATTGGGAAGACAGGAAAGCAGTAAGTATTTATAAATTAAATAGTGCTTTTTTATAGTAAACAGTGACAAACGAGCAAAAGCGACCACTGTTATAAGCCAAAATAGCAAAGCTATCTGTCTATGGACATCAGCATTTACAGAGTTATGCGGAGGGCAAAAACCTGTACAGAGTCTACGGGAGGATAAGGAGGAAGATGATGATGATGATGATGTATGTTGTGCAGGAGCGGCACAACAAGGTATCGGCGCGCAAACAGGCGCTAACGCCGAGCACACCGCTGCTGCGTTCGCTGGCCACCTCGCCGCTCGGCAAGCGCAACCGCACCGCCGCGGGACTCACCTCCACCGCGGAGAAGAACAGGTAAATACTTAGTACACACCATTTCACAATTTATACCATACTAGCTTTCGCCCTCGACTTCGTCCGCATGGTATTATAAAAAAAAAACAAAGTGAGTAGTCTATGTTTTCTTCCAGATTATTTTATACATCTGTAGCAAATTTCATCGAAATCCATTCAGCTGTATACAAATTCTAACAAACATCCATCCCTCTAAACTTTCGCATCTATAATATTAGTATGATTTGTTACCAGCTGTTGCTCGAAACTTCGTCTCGAAAGTAAAAAATATGTATTACTCAATGATAACGTAAATTTAGTTTTCTAATGGTAAAAGAGTTTTTGAAATCCGCCCAGTAGTTTTTAAGTTACTAGCTGTCGCTCGCGACTTCATCCGCGTGAAATTAAAAAAATAGTATAAAACATAGGCTATGTTATGTACCAAAAAAAAAGTAAATAGTCATTAAATGACTGAATTTTTTCATTCTTTGTCACAGTTTTTGTTTCACTAGTGTTTTATTTAACCCCGTTTAAGTGTTAATAAAGAGAGCCAAAAACCACTTCTTGTATTTGCATTATACTTTGCAATGTTAGTTAAGAATTGTATATTAGTCGATATTTATTTAAAAAATGTATGTTATTTTTCAGGTTGCCAGTGAAGCGTCAGCTGGTGACGGGCAGCGCTAACAAGGCGGTCGCGAACGCGCACAACATTTCTGCTTTAAAGAGAACTGCTATGTCCACCATTAAAAGGTAATTTGTGTAAAATTTTAATAACATTTATCATCATTAGACCTATCCACTAAGTTATGTGACTAGGCCATAGTCAACTATACTGGCCGACTGCGGGTTGACTTTACACATATCTTTAAAACTTAGCCGATATGTGCCGGTCGATCACTGATGTTTTTCTTCACCATAAGAACATTGGTTAAATTATGTACACATGATATTTGAAAATCACACTGGTACATGACAGGATTCGAACTCAGTCAAGGTTTTAACCCCTGAGCCCCTGTCGCTCTGCAATAATATTGCAACTAATTATCAAACTAAATATGTCATTTAAAAGCTGGGTAATAATCGTTTTAGTTAGTATTTTATTATATTAAAGAGCAATTTTTCATTTCAGGCGTATAAGTGGCCGCTTAGTGGCCAAAGCTGGCGGAGACTCGAAGACCAGTCAAGTGAAAAGAATGCTGGACTACGGTGTTGACTCCAAAACACCTAAAATCGCCATCAACAGTAATATATTGAAACACAAACGAACGGTAATTATATACATAGTTATTAATAGTTTTTGTAAACCTTAATCTTATTCTTAAAATCTTAAATTTCTTGTGCTTTTTTTAATTCCCACTTTCATGGTAATCTACGCCTTTTTATAGACTTGTTTCATATTTAATTTATCTTGTCATAGATAAAACGTTTTTTAGACCACTGATCTATTAACCAATCGAAGAAATTCTCATTGGACCGATCGAATCCTTAAATTCAATCGACCAAAATTTGAAACATCCTCCTTTTGACCATGAATTTACATCACAAAATTTGATTTTGACTATGAACATAACATTCTGTATATTAACTTCCAGTCGCACGGCCGCCGCAGCAATGGCGGCAGGTCCAACCTCAGCTCGCAGGAAGAAGATAACACTCTCAACAAAGTAAAGAACCCTCTCTCTGAAACTACACTGCTCACTACGTACACCGACTTTAAGGTAAGATTTGTACCACGGCGCAGTCTGTACCTAAACTACGCAGCTTTTTATCCTTTTTGATGGCTAACTGAACTGCGCAGTTATATTACAGTCACTCGTACGATGTTCTAAGCTCCCAAAATGTTTGAATAATTGCATAGTTTTGTAGATGAATTTCCAAAGGAGTGTTTATCTATTTTAAGTGATTTATAATTATCATACAGGCGACAAGTTCATCTTTTAGAAAAGAGAAAGCATTTCAAAGCATGTTTTAATCGTAATTCTTCATCTAAAATGAACATATTTACAGAAAAAATACAAGGTATTAAAATATCACATCCTATATGTTTAACTTTTATTAAATTGTCTATATCTATACTAATATTACAAAGATGAAAGATTTGTATTTTTGTATGTATTGAAATAATTCAAAAACTACTGGGCCGATTTTATTAGATCTTTCACCATTAAAAAGCTACGTTATCACTGAGTAACATGGGCTATATTTTTAATTCCACGTGAATGAAGTCTCGAGCAAAAGCTAGTCTATAATATTTCTCAATTCTTCCAGCATAAGTAAAGTTATTTCATGTTTTTTCCAGGAATGTATTGATGAGAACAAAATCAGTCGTAGTTCAATGGCAGTGAGAGATCAAGAAGCGATGCCTAACATACGTATAGATGTGTTCGACACTCCAAAGAGGACTCCACGAAGAGCAATTCAAACTCCCAAGATGGAGAAAGAAAATATATACCATCCTAACAAGGTTTCTAACATGATGTACACACCGCAACGACTAACACGATCAAAATCAATCTCGAAGTTAAACAACGATGGGTTTGCAACTCCTCAGCCGTTTGCAAAGAGGCAAAATCCTGTTACACCTTTATCAGCTAAAAACACACCTAATAATGTGAGAAGGTCAAAGTCACAAACGCATTTGGCGCGAGCGAAAGATCTTCCTCCGATATTGTAACTTGTGAGAATCGAAATGTAGGGGTTCAGAGAGAAATCACAATACATCCCGAAGGTACAAGGGCTAAAATAAGTTACACGTGACATTTCTGACTGAGGACGTAAATTTATTTAACAAATTCAACATAACTACAAAAAACACGATTTTAGATGGAGTCTAAAACCACGCCCGATATCGCAGGATCTAGGCGTGAACACTTACTAAAGACACTCAATGGACAACCCCCAAGCTATGGCTGGACTATGGCTACAGGGTGTTAAGCATTCAGATATATTCCCTTTTTTATCTTATTAAAGGAAACGAACAAACGGCTCGAGTTTTTAAAATAGCATAGTGACCAGTGATAGAAGGACGCACACACACTTTCTAACATATGCTGTTATTTTTTTCAATGATAAGGGATGGAAAGGATTATTTTTAAATTAATTTTTATATCTGATATTTTTACAAGTTACTAAACATACTGTATTTGTAATAGTTGTTAGTGACCCCTGAAATTTCTGTTCTCTATCCATGTTTTAATTTCTACAGCGTGTTTTTTTTTCGTAATCTATACGTAAAATTTATCTTGGTGTTCGCTGTAATAATTAATGATTTTTAGTAACAAATGTATGGTTGAATTAATTGGAAATGAGAAATTATATTTTCAAATCCTGGCTGAATATCGTTTATTGTCTATGGATTTATTTTAGAAACTTCGTGTGTCCAAATTTATGATACAGATATGTCTGTTTTTAATAGGTCTGGAATTAAAGCCTTATAAAGGTAAAATTGTTTAGATATGTTTGTTATAATTTTTCATTTTCAAAGAATTCGACTTTACCCAAGAAGTTGTAAAAATTTACCGCTAATCTAAGTTGAGATTATTTCGTTTTTAATATTTGTACATAAATACAGAAGTTTTGAACTAATTTTACGCTATTAAATATATTTTTTTAATTTTGTGCTGGATAATTATTGTTTTACTGCATAACTAAAAAAAAATGTTTACGATTTTCTTATCAAATATAGAAGTAATCGTTTGAAGAATTTTTTTTTTCTTGTAATCCGTTTCAATGTTTGTAGGGATTTAGTATTAATGGCTTTTTGTTTAAGAGAACTTTTATACGGTATTCTGTTTTAAAATAAGTTTTCTTTGAAATTATGAACACCAATCTACATTAATTGCGTTTGGTTTGACAAAGTTATATGTCTTTGTAAAACTTTTCTTTTTCAACAAATTTATTTTTACTATTCTAACCCACCATTTTATTTTGTATCAATAATGTTAGTTTCATTAAGTACGTTGACTATATTTTGACACAGATTTAGTTTAGTTTTCATTCAATTTTTAATTCGTAGTAGTTTTGTAAATAGTTAAGGCAGCTTTGTGTGCATTAGTACTTAATATTCGATCAGTATTGGAATGATACGATTTCGACTAACGCTAAATTTGAAGCCGTTGTGGGATTTAATAAACTTATAGTTTTGGATAATATATTCGGTTACGTTTTTACTGAAAATTATGTGTGTTTTTTATTTAAACAAATTAAGTGTTTTAGTGCAACAATTGTATTTTAAAGAGATATAATCTTATTAGCTATAATTATAGGTTTAATCTCATTTTTTATATGTACATTGCTGTATAAATTTTCAATAGATATAAATGGTGTTTTATTAAAATAATAGCTGTTCCCATGCGGCTTCATCCATATGAAATTATAAAAACTTTATTTTATTGTTTACATTTGTCAAATTTACAATTACAAATGTCAAAATGACATGACATGATGACACATGGCAATCTTGCTTCCTTGATGTTGGTAGCTACTTATGGTCTCTTTCCCACATAATGGTTTTTATCTAAAATATTTACCCCTTAAGTTTAATGGCGTGAAAATATATAGCCTAAAGCGTGACGTAAGTGTAGGGCTTTTTATTAATAAAAGAATTATTCAAAAATATGCTGCAATTGCTGACATCTTAGGCAACAAAGAAGTGTGTGTTTACGCTTTATTATATTAGTATAGAGTATATATAGATATAGAAGTATAGATTGCTCTCGATAAATTTCACTTGATTAAATTCAGTTTATTTTGAAATCCAGTTTATTGAATAATCATTTGGGGAGTTATTAAAGAGACTTTTTATTTGGCGTGGTTAATGAAAAAAAAAAACACCTTATATAGCCATGGCCTATGAGAAACGTTCGGCAGTTTCGTGTTAGTTCAAAATGTCGATATATTTTAACTTCGATGTTGGTCCGACTGGAAGAAGGTTTAGACGAGCTATAGACGGTGATAAAGCAGACATAGAATACATAATCAAGAATACATATGGAGAAGTTTATGGTGGCGCTGATATTGGGTGCCTAATGTAAGTTAATGATATTATGTTATTTTTTTAATGATCTCGTCTATTCTTACTATGGTTTCCAAGTACTGAAGTGAACTTACAGGGTGTTATTAAATATTTTTCAGTGAATTAAGTACATTATCAATATGCATGATAGATGTGAACAAAGACGTGATAGGTTTCATGGCCCTCGGCGATCACCCGAACGTCCCCGGAGTCAGTCAAGTGGATTGGGAGATATGGATGAGGAATATGTTTCAGTAAGATATACATTTGTAGTAAAAAAAAATATATAGTGGTCCTTTATTTTACCAAGAGATTTATAAGGATGACAAATATTTACCACGAACAAGCGTCATCAAAGGTTCAAAAAATAAAGAGGTCTTCAAAAATAAGAAATGGACAGCATTTTTTAATCCATTGTGCGTTATCTTTCAAGGAAATATTATTTGTCGCGGAATACACTCTTCATACATTATCTCTGTTGCCTTGATGATGTCGCAGATTTCTTTCTAGAAGAAGCATTGACCTCCGTCTTTACTGAGGATGTTTATTTGAACAATATTGTTGTTATGATCCCACATGGATGTCCTGAAGGTAGATAATAATTGATAAATCAACGCATCCTGTTAAATTTGTTTACTTTTTAATACTAGTACAACTTAATTAAGTAAAACTTAAACGGTGTTTTTATATTAAAGATCATATATCAAGGTATTTAGCGTCCAAGAAACGAAATTTCTACAAATATTTGCCTAGTAAACATGGAACTGGATTTAGGGAAGGTAATTGCAGTTACTTTTATGCTGCAATGCGACAAGACTTTTGTCCCAAACTTAAGATCAGAGGTGCTGTGTAAGTAATGAATTTCTTAAAAATAACTTTTTATAGCAAACTTGCCTTTCCTACTCTACCAAAAGAACTTGGAAAAATCACGTCGAAAAAAATCCCATCAAAGTAAATTCCGACTTTTAAAAATATAATGTTTTTAATTTAGAGAAGAGGATAATGACGATATCGTAGAAATACTAGACAAAAAATGTCCGCAACTAAAGGAATTGTACGGAGAATATTATATCAGTGAAATAATAAGCCGCCATCCCACGATGAAACGAAAAGTTATTGTTGCTGCTGTAAGTAGAAATGTGCATAATGTGAAAATTTGGTCATAGAATCTAGATATTTCAGTCATTAAGTCTTTGGAGAGAGATTTATAAATGATACCGAAGTAATTTTGAGCCTTTTAGAAGAGAGTTTCAATTATTATCCTTCTCCGCAGTATCAAGATCACGTCATTGGAGTTATGTGCTTGAACGCAGAAGTTAACTATGAAAATTTGCAGAATACTTATGAATTACATCCTTATTATGGATTGAGAAAGGCAACTCCGCTTGAAAAAGAACTTAAGAAACGGAGCAACGTATTGTTAAAAACATTCGGGTATTAATGATGCATTTAAAAGCGCTATGATTTAACATTTTATATGTAGATTTTTAGTATTGTTTTTTCGATATTAGAGAACCAATACTGTACGGAAGATGGGGTCCATTCGATCGTACTTCTAAAGCGAAGCAAAAGGTTGATGAAGATGTACGTACATTTCAATATTTTATTAAACAACATTTATAAATTGTAACAATCAGTTTTAGAACGCGAGCATACCTTTGACTAAACTATCGCACAACTGTTTAGTCTCGCTTTGATTCCTATGAGCTTATATGGAGTTGCGGACACTACTCGATTTTTAGCTGTGCAACTAAACAGTTGAATTGGATGCGAAACAATCGACAATTGTGCGATAGTTTAGTCAAAGGTGTGCGCCCGCTCTTATATCGCAGATACCACCAGGTGAAACAGCAGTGGAACCAAGAATTAAGACATCGAGTAAAGTTATATTTAGACACATATCGCTTACTGAAGACAGATACGATCGAGTTTATATGAAAAAGGATGTCTCGGATGACTATAGTGTGAAATTAGGCGGTACTTCACCCACCGTCTCTCTTATATCTAATGCATCGGTTGCCGAACTTTTAGATGAAGATCCATTTGATTATGAAATCGTTAATATTGATACTAAATTATTGAAAGTCCCTCGCGTTATATCCCGTGATTATGAGTAAGTTGACATTGTTTTTTGAATAACTGACTATTTACTATAAAACAAAGCTGATCACCATAGACAATGGACTTATTATTTTATCGATTTACAAATTATACCGAGAGAATTTCTTTTCAGGCCAAAAGCACAGAGTGAAAGACAATCTACATTAACAGAGTTCGAGACAAAATTAAATAGTATGTTTTTTAATAATTACGTCGATGACAAATGAGTTCACTTCTGCCTTACTTAAAACATTAACATCAGAATATTGCATCAGTTTCAAATCGTTTTTATTGCTAACGTGGATAAGGTTTAGTGTTTTTGTTTGTTTTAGGAAGAACTTCAGTAATGGCAAAGAAGCAAGAAGAGACGAGTATATTTAATTACTCAGGAGAACCAAATGCGTTTATAATTGAACTTTTTGGATGTCGTGAAGATGTTGACTATAAGTAAATATTAGATTTAAATAATTTAGTAAACATTGGTCATTAATATTAACCCTAACTTGCTTTTGTCCCTACGGAGGGTCGGCACATGCTGCTCTTCCATACATCTCTATTCGTCGTATCTGAAATCACTACCTTCTTAAGTATATCCTATTTAAGAGTTTTATATTGTCTTATTATTTTCAGACAGTCATTCGATTTCCTCGAAGCAGCTTTTGAAGCTATGAAAGATTACGACTATTGCATTCTTCGTATGCCGTGTACTGAAAAGAGTTATCCTCTCTTACAACATTTTTGTGTAAGTTAAATAACTAAATGAATATAAACAACCTATTAATAACCTATGTATTCTTTTTATTTATTTTAGTTACTTGTCATTTTCAGTGTATCCCCGCAAAGCCGAATGTATGCAGTAAATATGCATTGTACATTGCACATAGAAATGCAATCCTAGGGTAAGTTTTTAGATAAAGCGTGGACTTCATACTAATAAAAATCTTTTAGATAATTTGTTTGACATCAGTTGTAATAAACATTATAGTAAACTGCGTGTACGCAAAGCAGAGTTGATTGATGTACCTCTGATAGCTCAGCTTCTTAACACATTAGATGTAAAGGAGACAATGTGGACTGTAGAGAATACGGTACATAAAAGAAACGAAAGCATATTTGTGCTATTATGCGGTTGTTCGTTAATTGGACTTGGAATTTTAGAGTAAGTAGAGCATTATAGTGTCACTTTTGTTAATCTTGTGAAGTTATATTTCTTAAATTATGACACATTTACGTATTTTATTAGTTTATGATAAAACTTGGTATTATGGTGATGTATAATTGTTAAGTCAGAGTTATTAAAAAAAGATGATTATCAATACGAATATAATAAAGCGTAAACACATACTTCTTTGTTGCCTAAGATGTCAGCAATTACAACATATTTTTGAAAAATTCATTTTTTAATAAAATGCCCTACACTTACGTCACACTTTAGACTATATATTTTCACGCCATTAAACTTAGGGGGTAAATATTTTGGATAAAAACCCTAATGTGGGAAAGAGACCATAAGTTGCTGCCAACATCAAGGAAGCAAGATTGCCATGGTTTGTCATTATGTCATGTCATTTTGACATTTGCAATTATCATTTGACAAATGTAGGTAAACAATGAAATATTTATTTTATAATTTCACGCGGATGAAGCCGCAAGGGAACAGCTAGTAGTACATAAAAACTGAATAAATCGTTTAATTCTCAACAATTACTATATGTATTTACAATAAGCAGATGAATATTTATACAAAAATATTTTCAAACTTTTACTCTACATTATTCCAAAATAATCGGAGAATGTTTTTAGACAGATGTTTCTTGAAACTAACGGTACACTTTTATTCCAGGAAAGCAGAGCAAATAGATTACATACAGAATAAATATAATTTCGATTCATATCGTATACAAAAATATCATTATATATCGAATGGCGTTTTCGCTGGATTCAGTGCATTAAAAACGGTCCTCATTTACCCAGTATTTGAAGCACATTTTAGATTCTTTGCTCGAGAAATGATGAGACTCTCGGAATGTACGACTTTGGTTTGGATGACTGCTTATAGGAACAAATGGGTTAATGTTTGTGCTACAAAATAATAGTTATTACGTATAAGTTATTCCTACAAACTTTCGCATTTCTATTATTAGTATGAAGTATAGCAGTAAGAACGACCTTCTTACGGAAATTCAAGACAATTTTTTTAGGCTTCTTTACTAATTGTCTATTGTATTCAGGTGGCCCATAAAGCTAACACTCTAGCATCTGCGATGATACCTTTGGTACCTAGGGAATCTGAGGTGGACTGCGTATCTATACCTGACATCAAACAAATGAATACAGTTCCTTGTAGTTTGTATGTAGTTTATACTATCTTACATATGTCGTACTTGATTATCTTTTAATTGTCTTAAACAATTGTGTTTATATGAAAAGGTATTATAATTTTTACACTTTGTGTGGATAAATTTGTGTCAACAGAGAAGCTTTTAGTACTTGGTTTATCAGTAAAAAGTTTACAACTGTACCTAAAGCGAACGTCGATACTAGAATCGTGATAGTTGGCGCATCGAGAACTACTATGGCATTTCTCAATGCCTTGTTATTTAGGTATGTTCTTTAATATGCTAAAGCCCTTTAACTCGTCCCTATGTCACTTAACATAAAACATCCAAAATAACGGTGGATGTTAACTATCGTACCACATCTATTCTACGGTGACTATGTGCCTCTACTTTTATATTTTGAGGTTATAATCATTACTCTTATTATCTCGTCTTTTGTGTTCCAGTGACTCCTGTACATATTTAACATTTACGAATATAACATTAATATCTCCAAGCGGACTGCCTTATGTAAGGCATTCTAAAACACTCGTAGAAAATATGTTCCTCAAATGTCGAACAAACACCGATAGATATCTAAAGAGTGTGCCATATTCTTACTATGTGAATATTATACAAGGGACGTTGACTGAAATTCACAGGTATTGAAGTAAACAAAAGTCTAATACGCCCCCGCCTTTTCTGGGCCCCTTACTACTCATTATTGGTCTGCATCGCCAACTTTGGGAAAGGCAACTGTATTACAATGGGTAAACATTTGGTAGGATTATTTCGTAAAAAAAAAAATAAAACAACTTTCCGATTTGCGATTCAAATAAATGTTAAAAAGGGGCATCGAAGGACCAAAACTTAATGTCCCAATCGTGATTTTCAGACGTGCCAAGTACGTAAAATTAACGAATGGTAATAAATATTACTACGATTTACTTTTCTTATTGTTCGGCAAACAATACCAACATCCTAATTACATGAAGACTATATTAGACAAAGAGGATAAAATGAAGTAAGTTGAAAATAAAGCTTTTTATAATATGTCAATTATTATAATTATTTTAATTGCGTATAATACATTGGATTTTGTTAATTTCTTAGGAAAGGTCTAGTACCAATCTACACACCATTGGATATTCCGATATGTGCAAGAGAAAGGTATTTTAGCAAGAGATTACCTGAAAATGTGTTCATAATCAACAACCTTTCTGACGCAAATAAAGCTCTGATATATATCAAAAACAATTTAATGTACTTTGAACCGTGTACGTATTAAAATAATCATGCTTATATTTAAGGACTAGCTGTTGCTCGCGACTTCACCCGCGTGAAATGAAAAAAAATAGCCTATGTTACTCATAGATACCTTTCTAACGGTATTTTTTTTTTAAATCGGCCCAGTAGTTTCTGAGTTATTTGATACATACAAAATAAGAAAATACAAGTCTTTCCTCTTTATAATATTAGTATAGATAAGTTGTAAATTGCTTTGGAGGACAATTTTTTTTTGCGTGAGTCAAGTATGATCGTATCGGTTCAATGAAACTGTTATCAACGTTGTATATGTAAGGTGCTTTCAAAATATACAAAAAATGTTCCTAGAATTCACTTTATGTCATTGCGTAATAAAAAACATCATTCAAGTTTTGCGGATGAAATACGGCTACCGTTATTAATTCGTTCCAGTCTTACATTTTTTGCTGATCGTCATTTCGTTAACTTTTTAGTAGTGTAAGTTATCTTTTAGTTAAATTCTTTTCCAGATTGTATTCTCGTGTATGGCGCTACTATACACGCTTACTGTTGTCTATCAACAATGCTGCAAATGGGAGTTCCAAATCACAACATTGTGTTTGTAGAACCATTCCCTTCAGAGGACCCAAGAAAACCTAGGATATCTGTATTTTCAAACGTATATGTTAGTAATTTTTTTCGACTTCTTAATGAATTTACAATCTGAACTTCAAATTTTGTCTGAGTGTCTAACTCTTTATCCTTTAATTAAAAAATATTTTTTATGCTCCTTATATTTTCGTCTTCAGGTTGATCGTACCGTAAATGATATGTTGAAGAATTTAAACATCAAAACATACAGTTCGTACTACTTTGAATCTTGGAGCTGTGACTTTGAGCACGCGGTGACATCAGTCACCTTCATGTCTCAGTTCAAGATGATCCAGTTGGCGTGCTCCGCGTTCTTCTATTACGGGAAAAAGGGAGTCGATGAAGATGCTTTTGTTGGTGAGATTACGTACGAACCAGTTGAATCGTGGGCTTACATAGCCGAAATTGTCATTCAAAAACATATCTATTGTGCGTTGTTTTGATAGGAGACCACAATATGTATTCATGTTTTAACAGTGGAAACTCGCGGTTAAATTTAGATAGTTCATACATTTCAGCTATAAATAAAAGTGGAATAGCATACAATGAAGGTATTCTGATAGACCATAACTTCAGAACAAGAGATGCTTCTATATACGCGGCCGGGCCCGCCACCCGGTATAATAGTAACTACTATGCGGATGACAAACAGCAGAGGTACTACGATTCTTATGAAGTTGGCACTAAGGTTGGCACTAACAGTTTAAGATGTTACATTTACCTACAGCTAGCTGGTGACTAGGAGCAAAGACAGAAAAGAAAGAATAAAATGGCTAAATGAGAAAAGAATAAATCTTTATCTATCGTTTAATTACTTAAGTTTTCTTTTTCAAACTCATCTTGCCAGACGAGTCGGTGGGATTGTTATTATCGGACTATTTTATATATTATTATAATTACAGCTAGGAAATCAAATCCGGAATCAATTGGACCCACTGTTTGTTGATATGGACAAGTATATAAAACGAACAGAGAATAATATGGAAGACTCTGGTTCTACTTTTAGCAGTAGCAATCAAGAATCAACTTCTGTATCGTCGTAAGTACTTATTCAGATATTTTTGAGATTTAATGTTTTATAAACTCATATCCTCCCCCTATCCTACTCCCTTAGGGTCGGCGCAACTGTCATCTCAGTCATCACTCCCTTCTCGGTCATGTCACCTTTCACGCAAACCATCTATCATCTTCTATGTCTACCTCTACCGGTGTACCGCCACACTCATAACTAACGTTCTCATTACATGTGATTCATATCTCATAACTTGCCTATACCATGCTAATTTTTTACTCCTTAATTCTTCGAAAAATCGTTTGACGTTAACTCGACATAGATGTCCATTATTATAATTTTAGGAATGAGTTTGAATCAAAAACGAAATTACCAGAATTTAAGGAGCCACGGGTAATGTACTGCAACCTACCCGGTGGCCTTCAGTACTTGGAGGTGCGCTCGCCGGGCAAGAAGTTACCGTGCCAATACTTACAATCCTTGCATTATAATGTAAATATTACTTAAAACACGTTTGAGATTATCGTCCTCTTTGTTATAGCTTGGGTTCCTAATCAAGTTTGGTCCTAATGCATTAACTTGATATTACATTGTTAAACAACTTAGCATAATGAGGAAAGTAATCGCAGTTATTAACCAAAATATATTAAAAGCAAAACCGCACAATGTCATAATTATAAATGTAATTAAAAAAAACATGAACAATAATTTCAAGTTTATGTCCATTAATGTTTTATTAATTTACATTAGTTTTTGCTTTTAGGGTCAAGTTCTAGAGACATTTAAAGAAGGATATTTTAAGTTACATTTCAACAACGATTTTACTGTGGACGGCATCACTTGCCTCACACCAGACAAGCGGCCGTTGGAAAATTTTGTCAGACTCTATGGACAATCTTCTGTAGTACTGAATAACGTCCTGTTAAAATACACTGTAAGAAAGTCAAAAATAAAGATTTCCGTACTTTGTAGTATAATTTAAATGTTTTAGCGCATATTTCCTTTTTTAGGCAAAGAAATTGGACAATCTCTACGCATTTTTTCGTTCTCCCTGGGCATACTTTCTTTATCACGATAAAAGTGAAGAGCTATTTGCTATAGTCAAAGAGCTATTGCCGAAGGTAATATACAGTTGATTTAATTAACATTAGTACCTAATATTTTACTCGTCATGATTAATGTTTTTTCTTAGGGCCAGCGTGAAGGAAAAACTCTGAAAGAAGCTCTCTATTCAGCGGCTGAACGACTTAGTAGCACGGTAAATTGTGATTTAAAATAGAAAATAAATTAAATAAAATTAAAATATAGGTTTGAGACACACTAGTGACAATGAATAAAGTACTATAAAAAACAGCAAACAATATTTACTGCATAAAGATTGATAAAATAACGTAGATTACATTTTACTCTTAATAAATCACTATTATTTGTATCAATCTAAGTTGAATTATCCGCCATCTTTCTCAGTCTTGCACAGAGACGTTAAAATCAGAGATGCGTTCTGTATTCGAATCGTCTCCGCACGTGGAGGCGATCATAGACTACGTGATGGAGTGGCTGAGCGAGCACGAGGCCTTGCTCCCGGTGTACCTGCAGCCCTGGCACCAGGCCGAGTACACGCACGATGTGCAAACTAATCCCGTTTTCAAACGCAAGAGGAGTGTCATTAAAATGCTAAATGCAATCTATTAAAATTTTAATTTTTAATTGTTTGGAGAATAAATTTTGTTGCTCAATAAATTGTATATGCATTCTCAAAGTGTATCTTTTAACGAGACATTGTGATTTCAGCAAAACCCGATAACTAAGAATAAACTTCTATTGCCCTTAAAGGTAGAATAATATGCCAAATTGCCTAATATGCAGTGAACATTTAACCTTTAGAAAATGTTAACAAAAGGGTTCATCCTTTCCATTTTGAGGTTGATTTTTTTACACGTAAAAAATAATGCATTGAATCAAATGAAAAATATTGGATGGCCATGTAAAGATAAAAATGTAACTTTTACTGTTAAAATTATGGCACAGATAACACAAGTTATAAGTCTAAAATCATAAATATATACTTTCTATGGTAATGTAATAATGACACAGCGTCAAATAACATACATCAAAATCGACAATATATTTTTAGAACTCCTATATTTTAATATAATTTTAAAATGGCTAAAACAAAGCCATGTAAGCCACTAGTGTTGAATGAACTACTCATACAGAATGTCAACACATGGGGGAACGTTCAATATAATATTCCACTGAGAGTGACCAGCAATGAGACTCGAACAGGCACCAATATTGCCCTACGGCATATTCCAGATATACCACACAACTTTGACTGTGTAAGTTGCTTTATATATTTAGAAGTAAAAAAAAATAATAGGTATAATGAGAACTTAATAAGCTGAAAATATACCGCCGTAATCTACTGGAAAGATGGAATTTTACCGGATCACAGGACACTTGTTCATTTTACACACTCGTATAGTATAGATACGATTTTCACTATTAGCTCCACGTGATCAATTAGAGAACCGAGGCAAGGTATACTTCTAGTAGTAGACATTTGGTAACAGACGATTTTTGATACAATGTATTTCTCACACATTTTTTTCTTCATAGAAAATCCATGACCCTCTTCCCAATCGCGTTACCGGCCGGGATATGGTGGTGGAGAAAGAGTCTTACAAGACCACCACCGGCGAATACTGCGTTAAGCCGAATCCTAACAAAGCTATGGAAAGGTCGGACTGCGCATGTAACTGTAAAAGAGTCATTTATATGACTGGTGTTGAGAAACGAGTAAGTGTTGGCTATTACTAAGTGAAGTAACTCTTGTGATTTTTGATAGCTCTGCTACATTATGGACGTTTTCAGCTCCAAAGCAAAAACATTGTTCAACCAAGACTGATATCAGAGATGAAGGATAACTACCGAGGTCTCACAAAGTCGCCACTAGCGCCGCCCGAAATCGAAGTCAACGCTCCTGACCCTGAATACATTTTTGACGTAAGCATTAATCACCATCAGCATTCAAAGTCTCATTAGTAATCTAAATGGTATTTTAATTTGTGTTCAAGGTGGTTGCCTCTGGTAGGAGCGAAGCGCCAGTGATACCGGAGACCGCTGGTGGGTTCCGTCGATTGCTGGACCCGTATGTGACAACCTACCGCACGAAGCATCGGCTGTACACACCAGACGACCAGTACGGGATCGGCGCGAAGGACCATATCACCTTCTACACAGAGTCTAACACTCCTAAAGTAATGTTATAGGTTTCCAAGGCTCCCATAAACTGCTCTGTAGTTTCTTTTTTTGCCTGTTAGGGCTGCGTCCTTGTTTGGTTGAATTTGCTTGGCTAATATCAGTTGCTGATCTTAATACATATACCCAGGTTAGAGGATTCGGACCGAAGTATAAAGAGATATGGATGCCTTTGGAGGCTAAAGTTCACAGAGCTATATACGATAGAAGTCATGTCAAAAAGGAGTACCATGAAGTCGCGGCCTGTCACAACCCAGTCAATAACCTCAAAGGGTATGGTTTTTTTCATCAAACAATTCATATATCCATTTCAATTTCACAATTATCAATGTTTCGCTTTTTAATATCTCAGGGTCTTTCAGTCGGAAACGAAGAAGCAATACACGCCGCCGTTTGCATCTGAACTCGCGTCTTGGAGTCATGGGGAGGAATACTTTCTGGCTCCGTTCCCTCCGAATCCCTACCAGACGAACATCGCACCGTTTATGTATTGTAGCGACTATTGTCATATATCTCAGGGCACAAAGCCTTGCATTGTCATAGACCAATTGATCCACGATATGACACCTCACAAGCATTGCAAACAACGGTTTAGTGTTTCTAGAGGCTGGTAAAGTATATTTTTTATTAAACAACTCGACTTTATTGAGTTTGTCTTATTTTTTTTTACGAAGGAATGGATAAATTTGTTGCTTTTTGTGTCGAATTCGAAAAGTTACCGGAGAAATAAAAATAACAGCGTTGGGTTTTTTGTAATTTTGTATTGAATATTTTTTATTGGCTTACTACAATTTTAATTACAAATTGAGATTATGATTGACAAACATTGTCTTGCCTTTAACAGGTCGCTAAACATTTTTTTCAATCTTCTCATCAATTTCTATTGCGGTTTCATAGGTATTAGTGTAGCCTGAAACATAAGAAATTACACTTGTAAATTTAAATCTCGTTAAGAATTCTGTTCGAAAATAACATTTTACCTTTGGTTTTGAGACAAAGCAACTGGAACAGCCAGGAGAAGAGCACTCGCATTTAATAAGTTTCTTTTTCTAATAATTATAATATAAAAATTTAATAAAAAAAATACAAATTAAAATAAAAAATTGTACGTAGAAAATACTAACAGCTTTCCTTTTAATGTTTGGGTAGAAAATAAATTCATCGCATGGAGTTTCAACTTTCTGAAAAATGTAGCGTAAATAGTATGATTTATCATATTGTTAATAGAAGAATATCGTTGTTTACGAGTATGTAAACTTAACAGTTTTGCAATGAGAATGAAAGAGATGACTATATGTTTGTAGTTTCGGGAAACACTCGATTAATTTTATTAGTCTAACCTTTTCACATGAACAAGAGCAATGTGGGTTCTTAGATTTTTTGGGATTCTTGAGATCATTGGAATCGGCCATTATTCTTTACACGCCTTTTCCAAATCTTTTCTCTATCTCCGCTTTGAATGTTTCATTTTTCTGAAATATTAATTGCTCAGTATTGATATACGTTAAGGTGTAAATTAATATTTAAAATCAACAATTTCATTCGTATTACCCCAGGACACGTCGGATTAGGACATATCGCAGTCTTACTACTCAGGCACTTTTTATCCTGGAAAAAAAAATCGTAGTCATATAGATGAAGTCAACAGTCTGAAAATCTTCTCAAATAATAGTAAAGTACTAATTTTGTAAGCAGCAGTGTATTAAGGGTTCACTGCAGGCTTCAACAATATAAACATGGAGGTACTCTTATAATATGGGCCACATATGCTAGATTTTGCATTATGGTTTTAACCTTGCATGCGCAACCATGCCTACCCAGTAGTTTAGTCACACACTACGGTTTGCCTGTAGTTTTAACTAACCTGCCTGGTTCTAACCAAAACTATGCGTAGTCTATATAAAAAGAAACGAAAACGATTTCGATACTCACGCGTGAGCATAGATACTGCGGAGGTATTGGTGACTTTCTCCTGCGTGGCGGTAGACAAGGCGGGTTGTGGAAGCATCGGGAGGGGTTGTTGCACGGCGCGCTCGCTCGGGGCGGCCAGAAGCAAGGCATGAGGTACGGGAAGCAGGAAGATGGTGGTGAACACCGCGGCAAGTGATGGCAGGATCTGGCAGCTACAGGCTGGTGAGAATTTTTATTTATTTATTTAAGATAATTGCATAAACTTTCTAATTTGTTCTGAGTGCATCTCCTCCAAACGCATTAGTAACCAATAAAATCACTTCCTTCAAGTAATAACTAAATTTTAATTTTACTACTTGCCTTCTTTAAAATACAGCTGGACCGTGGCGTTATCTCGACCTGCAAAATAATAATAATCTATTATACAATGAAATTACTAAGTAACTATATACTGATTTGCCTTAACAAAATATTTATGATATTATTAACTAGTTGTAAAATACATTATTGAACTTAATCAATTTTATATAGGTACTCTTACAATTTACGAAATGAAGAAAACAGTTTACTTACCGGAGACGGTTCAAACGTCGGTTTTCTTTTTAATGCGATCTGTAGAGATAATATTAAATATTAGCTACATCGTGTAAAATGTTTTATAATAGTTTCTTAGCTTATTATTTAAAAAATAAGGTAATGCACACTCATTTTCATGTAACGTAGCTGTACACAATCTAAACCAGAGAAGACCAAACTTCTTTCTTTAACTGAAAAAAATTTATGTTGAAACCACTTCTTGTGTTACTTTTGAGAATTTATTAACTACTAGTTTTCGTCCGTGACTCCGTCTGCGTGGAAATAAAAAAGAAACAAAAGTAAGTAGCCTATATGTTCTTCCAGACTAACCTCTACGGTTACCTCTTCTTTACCAAATTTCATCGAAATCCGTTCAGCCGTTTAGGCTATAAAGTCTAACAAACATCCAACCATCCATCTAAACTTTCGCATTTATAACATTAGTAAGATTAAATATTTAAAAAGAATCGTTACCTTCATGCCAAATCGAGTATTACAATCCATCAAGCATTTTGGTTTCGTACAGGGCACTCGCTGTGAGTATAAAAACAAAATGATTATTGTATTATGTTTTTATTAAATTAAGAAATATCATTATATTGTATGTTTTCATTTTTACCTTGCACTTGACTTTGCCCCTAATGCACTGAAAAAAAAAGGTTACTGTATTTATAGGCATTAAATTAGATTATATTAAAATTTTAGTGTTACTAAAATGTCTTACGCAAATTGTGCATGGTGGATTGTCCTGAAACAAAATCAATACAATTATTAAGGTAAGCAACATTTTCATGTCTATCTTTTAAAGTTCCAGAGAAAAAGGAGTAATGAGTAGCATTCTAATTATTAAATTAAGTTTTAATAAATAAATAAACACTTACACAGCATGTTCCACAAGGTATTTCGCAAGGCGTTGGCTTAAGGAAGGGTATTTTAGGCTGCCTAACGCATGGGTACGTGCATGGAGATCTACATGGAGATCTGCATGGACTTCTACATGGGGGGGAGCATGGGCTTTTACATGGTGATAAAGATGGACTTCTGCAACGTCTGCCGCATGGTGATCCACATGGCGTTATTCTCAAACACGGTTTAGGGCAAGTTATAGCTTTGCAGGATCGCGCAGGTATTACACAGGGCAGCGCGCACGGTAAAGAACACACTGTCCCACATGACTTGCATGTCGTACAAAATGGATCGGTGCAACTGTAACACCTCCCGCACTGCAACAAATATAGTTTCAAGACATCGATGTACGTATCCAAACAATTACAATGATGTATTAAAATATGTTTAATACCTTAAGCGACATCGGCAAATCGGTATTACTCTGAAAAACAAAATAGTTAAACCAATTCAAGGATATATGGGGGTCTTAATATAATCAAAAACTTGTCTACGACTTTTTTAGTATAGCAATACCTTGTGACAACATTGTTTCCCGCAACTAAGTAATTGAATGATAGTTGTTTGAGGAAATGCCGGGTTATTTTCATCTTTACGGATTTTTTTCAACACTTTCGAATTGATCATAATATTGGATAATCCAAACATATTGTGCTCCTTGTCCAGCCGTAAGATCGTCGAGAGGCACTTCTCTCCAAAGCTGCGGCAACCCCTCATATCTTCTTCAGAATCGCTCGATTCAGGTACGGCAAATGACACGCTCCGAGATATACTAGGTGTACTTGATCTACAACAAAGAAACTCATTGTATTTATATCGCTAACTACCGTACCAAGAGTTGTTTTTTTTCTAAGGGAGACACTGTTGTAGATTTAGTATGAGAAATCTACAATAAGCGAATGCTTAAATAACAAACGACCCTTAGTGCGGTAGTAAGTCAACTTTCCTGGCATAGAGAAACAACATTCAAACAACGTGTACCTTCATAGTCTCTTGAAATCGTCTCGATGTCGTTTCCTGTTAATCCTTACCTTCGCTCCTGTTAACGCGTTAACAACTCTGGAACGATACCAGACCTGTATTTGTTGTACATATGACAGTAATTGTGATAGTAAATTTTACGAACCTGGAATCTGTTGACTCTATTTGACTATCAGTAAGCCATTTCATTTTTGTCAAATGTATTAAATTGGGATTTTCGCCTTCATCAGTAGAGTTTTCGTCGGTAAACTCGCTGTTATCTAACGTCGTTGTCGATGCCTAGAAATTCAATGTCGATGTCAAATATAAAATATTTAAAAATAGTTAGCGGTTCGAAACAGGGTTGAAATGCTTACGTATCCAGTTGATAAATCTGCCTCTCTGTGGCATTCCGTTTGGCAGGTATTAGTTGAATCGAAGCTATCACATAACCCTTGAGTTCTTTCAACTAGTTTTGGTTCATCTTCCATTACCTGAAATCAATTTTAAACATTTACATATTGCTCACAAAACTCGACGATTATTGAATATTCAGGCGAAACTTTGAGTAATTTTCAGTTATTTAACATCAGCTGAGTTACATTGATTTTCTTTACTAAGCATTCTACTTACTTGTTCAATAAGTTCGCGTGATGGTCTGACGTAGCAACCTTTGAGGACTCTGTCCTGGTCCGAAGATGGCTTGACACGATTCATTTGGCACATGTAAGTGCAAATCGGTTTTTGTACGGAAGGTTTGTGTGGTACCGTTTTATTGTGTTGAGCTTGGCTGGAACTGATTTCTTTCGTATTATTATACTTCTGTCTTATTGGATCCATGTTAATGTATTTATTATGATGCTATTTTCCAAGGAAAGGCAAGAATGTCGATAGCGACATGTTAAAAGCGTTTGATGGTGTAATGTACAGAAAAAACAATTATTTTCAATGATTTCTTTACATGGTGCTGTTTTGACGCTACATAAAATTATTTGATTGTTTGAAATCCATTTGTCATTATGATATTCTTTTTAATTGCGTTTTTAAAGCAGTTATTATTTCTCTAGATAGAACTTTGTGTTCTATTGTAAAGAATTCTCTTTATTTTAAAACTCATTCTGAGTAAAGATTTAATAGATTTTAAAGATTTTATTTCTAAGAAAACTCTTCCATTATTGATACTAGAAATGAACGAGGGGTAGGTACCTTCCAATACGGTGAAACAATGTTTTTTTTTTCTTCGATTATTAGTGGTGGATTCAATTTTTATTTAATTCACTATTTGTAATTACGTATCATTTTAAACCATGGGCTATGAGTTTAGTTTGGTACTATAATTGCCTTGAACTGTCACATAGAATATAAGTTAACATTGTCACGGTGTGTTAAGTAACACCTTTGAACTTTAGTGCGGATATAAACGTTAATCCATTGTACCGATATAACTTTCTTGCGCTAATCAGAGTTCAGGATAATGTGAGATACTCAATCCGTTTAGGAATATAACATGCAATTAAAATAGCATACAACTAGCTTTCAACTGCAACTCCTTCCGCGTGGAATTAAAAACAAAACAAAAGCAAGTAGCCTATGTGTTCTTCCAGACTATCCTCTAGATCTATGCCAAATTTCATCGAGATCAGTTCAGCAGTTTAGACTGCAAGCTCTATATTGATATAGCAGTCTCAATTTGCCATTATACAATTAGAAATAAAGTAGAAAATGGTCTAAGTCTACATTACCTTAGATTATTCATATACATGAATCGTATATGTTATTTATAGCTTGCACATAATAAATTGTACCATTTAAGATAGTGAGACCGGTACAGGCAAGTGATGTGAATGACATCAGACCGGACAAAAAGCTCAACTAACAAAGGAATAACAATAAAAAAAGAGATTTTCACAAAGATTAGACGGACACGGTTCGTTCGGTCCGCGTTGAATCTGACGCGCCGCACTTTTTTTTTACATGTCTATCGGTCAATCTATAAAAGGTATCAAATTAATTAAAACACTTCCTACTATTTTGTGATAGATATTTAATCTTACACTCTCATTAATTGATAAATATTAGTACCATACCAAACAACTTGAAGGTTTTTTTTCAATTTTTATTTCTTAATAAAAGGTAGTTATGAAATATACTAGATAAGTATGTCTATCGGGTATTCAGTACAAAATTAATATATCTTGTTTATACAACCTACATTTCTCGTCTTTTACCTTGTCAAAGTTAATACATTGAATGGATCCATAAGAGAGCTAATACATACAGACAGTAATCCAGAAATTAATTAGGTAAGTGTGTAACTGAACGTAAGGTATTAGAAAAAATAAATTGATGTTATTGTGTGTTGGATAAAGTACAGTCAAGATCGATCTGTGCTAGATATATAAAAGTTATTAAAGTTGCGAGTTACATTGACTTGTATTTCTGACAATTCTTTCATTTTACAACAAAAAAATTAACCGTAGATATTTTATTATTTTTATCTCGAAAGTCAACAATTTCTACTTTAAGTTATTGCAAAAGCAATGAATTAAAATTATTTTAAACTGGAAACAGAATTACATTATAATAGTTAAAAAAGAATTGTCACTTTCCTGCAGGATGTTACTGAAACGATTGTTAATACCTGTATTAATGAAACGCCACATTTTGTCCAGTTAATTCACATTGATACAGAGATCACAAACCATTTGTAACCCAATAACCTTGATTATTGTTATATTATTTAAATGTAAAAACACAATGAACAACACACTATAATTTATGTCTCAATATTTAAAAAAAATACATATTGATATCTTCAGTACACATATAGTTGAATTGTGTCTAATTACTTGTAGTTTGATCACTGCATTCATTGATCCTTATTTAATAGGATAAACAAAATAACTAGATTTGCAAATTAAAATAAAATCAGTCGTCCTGATATGTTTGTGACCCCTGAGTCACGGCAATGCGAGCAAAGGCTTTGTGTTGTATCACTTTTGATACGAGCGCCGACGCACGCGCAGTTTTTCTAAAAGATGGGAGTATGAAGTCAGGATAAACTTAAATTTCTGTTAAAAAGTTGATGATGAATTGTGATTAAATAGTGTTTCGTTGGAATAAAAATTAAAAATGACTGCGTGTAAGGTGTTACTGTGGATTATATTTGTTTGGTGGACTGTGGACGCTCAATTTGGAAGTAAGTTTTTATAAACAATTTTAACTTAATGTGCTTAAATTTTTTAATGAATTAGTTAGAAGTTAAACAATGTTTTATAATGTAAGGTTACAAACGAAGAAACGGATACCTGAAATCGTTGAAATAGCTATGCTACCGCTGCCTATAGACATCTGCAATTGTAGATGCATTGCCTTTAATTGAGGGAGGAAGGGACGCTACGAAAGACGATATTTCCCCTTTCTATGAGTCCTCTCCGCCAAACTTTCCGTACTCATCCTTTCCTTGTAAGAAAAGAAGTAAAATAAGTTACAAAAATTCTGTATCAACCCCTATTACAGTTAGGGTAATGTGATAATAAAAATATGCATCCCAAATATAACAATAAAATAAATTAGTTCCATCGCAAAAGCCCTTGAAAGTAAACCTACTGATGCTTTAATAATGAGTTTGACATAAAAATCATATATCAACGTGGATCTAGACTTAATAATCGGTGATCACAATGATGATACAATACACGACAGAAGCGGCCTTGCCGGCGAACTGATTTTATCTAATTTCGAGGTCATAAAAAATTACAATCAAACATGATGCAGGTATTCCGTACAGGTTGAGATAATCATTTACAAACCGTAGAAATTAATAAAAAATACGAGTAATTTACAAAAAATCTTAAATCAAGTAAATCGGATTAAGAAGTACCTATTTATTTACAGTTCCCAATATCACTGATTTTAGAATTTTTAAAATGCCTGCCTTCCTTAACCTAATAGTACTCATTTTAACTTTTGGTCCATATTAGATATCTTATTTCATGTCTTTCTAGTCAGTAGGCTATCCCTACAGGCTTTTCTTTAAGATATTTTTCTTAAGATATCATAGAGTTTAAAGTTGTCTGGCATCTCATTAATTTTATTTTTTGTTATCTATTTTAGCTGTATCGATCAGCTTGGACATGGGACGTACTGAAGAGGAATCTTTAAATTTCAAAGTAAGACGATTCTTTTTAAACTTTATGTTTGAAGTGAGATTTTTAAATTATTTTTGATGACTTATTATAATAGGGCCGATGTCCACCGAACACTTCATGCGTTCCTATCAGCTCATGTCCACTGTTAGAAGACCTGATGGACTTTTCGTGTTTTTCTTCTGACAAGTTAGTATTGCATTAATATTTTCTTTTTTATTTTTATAATCCTGTGAGTAAAATTGTGTATTATTGATCAGATACTTTCATCGTCTGAATTCTCTGACCTGCGGCAACAACAATGACGAGGACCTCGTGTGCTGCCCGGCGTGTGAGTGCTCGCGCGTACATCCGCCGAACACTGCCGAATGCGGCCGAAGCATGGTGCGCGCCAACGACTACAAAGGCATCGGCCTGCATCCCTGGGTCGCCAGGATTGGTTTCACTAGTCGGTATCAATTAATAATAGCTAATTCAATGGGTAACTTACTGATTTAAAGCTAGAATGAATACATTAAAAGTTAGAGACTGAATCAATGTTGTTGATTACCGATTACAATGCTAGCAATGTTTAAAACGTTTTTTATTTCAGACAAAGACACTGGTACGGTGAGATTCGCGTGCAGCGGTTCAATCATATCCAAGAGGGTGGTACTTACCGCCGCCCACTGCGCGCTGGCTAAGCCTGAAGGATATAAATTGTGAGTAACATTCTCTATTTTAATATAGTTTAAACTTCACCAATTTTGAAGACTGTCACACTTAAAACTTGGATAGCCACTAAGGACTGGGATAGTAAAAATATTTTTAACTAACTGTTGCTCGCGACTTCGTCCACGTGAAATTAAAAAATATAGCCGATTTTACTCAGCGATAACGTAGCTTTTTAATAGTGTAAGAAAATCGGCCCACTAGTTGTGTTATTCCAAAATATATAATAAAAAATACAAATCTTACCACTTTATATTATTAAATATAGATAAAAAAAAATATGCACAGATCAACAGTGGTGGTTGGCGAGTGGGACACGACGCGCAGCCCGGACTGCAACGAGTACTTCTGCGCGCCGGTGACGCAGGCGCTGAAGGTAGACAACGTGGTCGTGCACCCCGGCTACGAGCAGAAGATATTCCGACACGATATCGCGCTTATTGTGCTCAAAGATGATATCAAATATTCAGGTGTGTGGTGAATTCGAAACAATAATTTTCCTGTCAAACATGTAGTATTAGTACTAGGGGCTACGGTTTCCGCAACTCCCCGGCTAGCGGGTATTTTGCTTGAGAACAGGCCGAAGAACCCCAGTAATCCTTCAATACAGCTGGTGATATCTGGGAGCGATCTTGGCGAACCTAGATACCTAACTCTGTATTCAGTCCCTACCGGGCAGTGTTGTATGACGTCATTTCTTCTTCCACCATGCACGCTCGCTTGTCTAACATAATGAAATCATATTTTTCTGGTAATGGTCTGTATACCGATTGTAATCGAACTTCTATGATACTATTCTTTAGTTTGTGAAACTTACAATAGCTACACATGTTAGTAGATGAATAAAGAATGAAACAAAAGATGGAAATTTTCTAACCCTTTTGTTGCGTTTTCCACTATTTATCATGAATCCACTTCATGTTTGTCTACGAACAATATTGCAATGTTAATCTTACTAATCTTACTTCTTACTTCTTACTAATATTATAAATGCGAAAGTTTAGATGGATGGATGGATGGATGCATGTTTGTAGCCTAAACGGCTAAACGGATCTCAATGAAATTTGGTATAGATGCAGAGGATAGTCGGGAAGAACACATAGGTTACTCACTTTTGTTTTTTTTAATCCCACGCGGACAGAGTCGCGTCCGAACGCTAGTAATATATTATAACAAAAGATTAGTTCGTCGAGGTCGTGAGGACCTTGAATTGGTAATTTAAATCAGTGTATAATCTCGATGTTAATTTTC
Organism: Papilio memnon; assembly: GCA_003118335.3. Taxonomy (NCBI): domain Eukaryota; kingdom Metazoa; phylum Arthropoda; class Insecta; order Lepidoptera; family Papilionidae; genus Papilio; species Papilio memnon. The sequence continues at coordinate 3,204,435 of LD688931.1, read as the reverse complement.
AGTGACAGCCGCTCCGCTCTGCTTGAATGATAAGCCGGAAATAGTTATAAATGAACGCGCAACGCTCGTCGGATGGGGAAAATTATCTGGACAGACTAACATGGTACGCTTTATTTACTAAATTAGGCATGATTATAAACCGCATTACTTTTCTATAGCTACCTATTTTCATGTAATATCAAGAAGCCCTATTGAATGTATTTTTATAATACTACTAGCT
>LD688931.1:3180929-3192132 GCA_003118335.3 Papilio memnon | reverse complement strand
GCACAACAGTTGTGCGATTGTCGATTGTTTCGCAGCAAATTCAACTGTTTAGTTGCACAACTAAAGATGTAGTAGTGTGCGCTTATGTGCACCTCCATATAGGCTCACGGGAATCAAAGCGAGACTAAACAGTTGTGCGATGGTTTAGTCAAAGGTGTGCGCGCGCTCTAAGGATTATTTAACCGTAGAATATCACTGCCGTGATCTACATGCATGTTTCATACACTTTAACAACACAGAGACTGCAATATACAAGTTTATCGCCAGTGAAACTCTACGGTTAACGTCTCTATGAATCAGATTTTTGTATTTCTTGTCGACTGTTCTATTATTTTTTATATGAATAGGGACAGACGAGAAATGCCAGTTTTAGCAACCAGTGACCTGGGCGAAATTTCAACAGCGCCAACTTTTTTAGTATGATTTTTCAGGTTAAAAGGCAACGTGACACCAGAGGAACAGACGCGTTACTGGCTTTAGAAGAATAGGTTCGAGGTAAGACGTACAATACAGAATAACCCCTTTATTATCATGGTAAGTTTTAGGTTATATTTTTATATTTGCATTAATAAACATATCGAAGTAATTTTTTATATCCTACCCCCTACCTCCCTGGCGATGTCTATGAGTGCAATTAATATTTTGCACTTGCCGAAAGCGAAATACAAAACCATTTTGTTATCTCAATTTTCCCAGATAGAAAGAGAGAGATAACAAATCTTTTGTATTCGTATTTTGACGCTGACATTCATGATTATGTTTTTATAGAATAAAAGCCTTATATTGCGAAGTAATATAGAACTGTAAGCAGAACTGATACACCTGACTATGTTTTGATGAACAAATTTCGGCTCAGACGTCAGCGACTTAAGAAAAGCGTTACTTTATCAATGACGACAGCCAAAACTTATTCATCAGACGTCACTGAGACTTTCCTTATATTACGTTTTAAATAAATTATGTTAAGAATCTCTACGAATATACAAAATTAATACAAAACTTACAATACTAATACGAATTACATCACAGTTCAATAAACAAGTTAGCGTTAAATATTAGAATTGAAAATTAGAAATAAAACTAAAAAAGACTTTAGACAATCTTAAAATTATAATCCGTAAAACTAAAAACAACAATTTGGTGAGTTGGTTCAGGGTACATCGAATTTTAGGAACATAAACCTACGTACGCCTGGTATGTTTACCTTTTAAAGGTTCTACAGCTCCTAAATACTTAGTTTTAAATAGAAACGATAGTTCAAAACGGCCACGCAAATACTCTACGAAATAAAATAATTCATAATTTACAAAAGGTTTTTTCGAACGAGAAAATGCAAAATCTCTCAGTCAAATGTAATATAAAAGGTCACTTACACACTATCAGGGTAAAAAAGCTACGATATTAAAAAGTTATGCAAGGATCTTGAATAACAACAGCGGGGTTTTAAAAATACTGTCTAATTGCAATGTACTTATAGATAAAGGGTAAGCTAAGTTTACTTCGAGAAAAGATAACGTATGAAAATCGGTCGGCTAATATCTTAGTAAAATATCACTTTATTAAGATGACAAAAAATATAGTTTTCAATGTCCGTTACTAATCGGTAATGAGCATATTTTGACAACATTATCATCATAAGAACGTTAATGATTTTTTTTATTACGAATCTAAAGTTAAGAGATTGTACGTTGTTTGAGATAAGGCTAGGAGATTTTACGGGTCTATAAGCCTAGGGCTGCGAGCGCCTACAGGCCTACGGGTAGGAGAGCAGCGCCTGCTGTGGCCACGCGATTTTGGCGTCTATCCTCTTGTAAGCCAGGATGAAGTTCTGACCGCTCTTCTCCGACATCACGTCTTGCGGGCAGTCGTTCTCGTTCAACATTGTTTCTGCAAAGAAAATCTTATTAATATTTCAAGCTTAGATTAGTATTAAATACTTTAAGGTATTTCTGTATAATTATGTGTGTTACCCTGTCCGTCGTGCAGGGCGAAGAGCGCGTAGTCCTGCGGGTTGGTGATGGCGGCGGCGTGCGCGAGCGCGCGGCACAGGTCGCGAGCGCGCGCGCCCGGCCGGCACGGCAGCGCCACGCGCCGGATGGAGCCGCGGCACTCGTCCGGCAGCGCCACGCGCACCACCGCCGCGCCGCGCGCCCCGCCCGCCCCGCCCGCCCCGCCCGGCCCCGAGCCGCGCCGGCACTGACCACACAACAAGCTTGCTTTTAAACAAATGCAGAATATAGCTAATAAACAACTACTTATTATTGTAATTTGTGATCACCGCCATCTATCGATTGTTCCAATCTATACCAATATAATAAAGCATAAACACAGTTATATAGATGTCAGTAATCACAGCATATGTTTTATTTTTTTTTTAAATAAATAGCCCTACATTTACGACACGCTTTAGACTATACATTTTCACGCTATCAAACTTAGAGATTATAATATGGAAACACCGTCATGCGGGAAAAGGACAAAAACTATAAGCTTCAAAGAAGCAAGGTTGCCATGGTAACGATAATTGTTATCCAATGTCAAAGGCCTTCGTTGTCATTTGTGTATTTAAATTTTGACATTTGCAATTGAAAATTTTAACAAATGTTTCTAAACAATAAAATAAAGTTTTTTTTAATTAGACGCGGATGAAGCCGCACGGGAGCAGCTAGTCGAGCAATGAGCGTGTACTGACGGGTGCGGAGGTGTCTGCGGGCGGGTCGGGCGCGAGGCGCTTGAGCACGGCGAGCGCAGAGAAGAGCGCGGTGAGGTAGTAGCCGCCCTCGCCGGCGAGCAGCGCGGGCGGCAGCAGCCCCGCCATCAGCTCGGCCTCCAGCTCGCCGCACACCAGCCGGCAGCGCGCCACCGCCCACGCCAGCACCGGCAGCAGGTCGTCCGCGCCCAGCGCGCGCGACCCGCGCATCTGCATCACGCACACGGATTGTAACAAACATGACGAATTGGTGCATTTTCACCAAAAAGTGCTGAATATTTGTAATAAATTAGCAATAGTATTATCCGTACCGCATTAAACATAACAGAAATGGCGGCCAGGAGGTTCTCCAGCTTGTCGAGCGGCGAGTCCGCCTCCTGCATTTTGAGAAAATGCTTCGAGATTACCGCCAACACCGCGGCCGATGGCACTTTTGTTGATTCCTAAAGAAAAGAAAATGACGTGCTTATTCTTAGCTACGTTTGGTAATTTTTATAATCAATTCTTCACACAATGAGACGATACAATATTTGAAAAACAAAAGAAACAAAGAACTCGGTTACAACTAATTAACAATGCCATCTAGTGATAAGGAGAGAAATCGCGGTATATCAAATGAATGTTGACCAAGCTGTACGAGTAGGCACCTTAACGCCGAGCTGCAGCGGCGTGGCGTGGTGCGCGCGCTCGATGGCGGCGTGCAGGCGGCGCAGGTCGGGCGCGTGCCAGGCGGCCAGCAGCGCGTACAGCCGCGCGCGCAGCGGCCGCACCACCAGCCGGTGCATCACGCCCTCCAGGATCGCGTCCAGGTTCAGGAATTCCGTCGGTTTCAGCTGCAAATATCACAACATAATGTTCATTCAAATACATAATTAAATAGACTATTTTAATTTCAAGCATTCAAATATTTTTAAAGGACGTTTTTTGATGACTTACCTTAAGTCTCTCTTTCTCCACTTCCTTCTCAAATTCTCTTTCTCCGTGCTTGACAAGATAGTTCTTCATACCGGACATGAACTGTCTCATATTTCGCATCATCACCTGAAACACACAAAATATTTGAGCATCTTTAAAAGCAGTTACAAATACTCAGAGTCGTTAAATTGCTATTTAGGCAATCCCTCAGCGCAGTTTTAAGATTCTGTGCCCGTATACTGCGCTAAGGGAGATTGGAGGAGATTGCCGTTAGTGAGATGTTCAAATATGTAGGTTTAGGAAGAGGCCCTTCTTTATAAATCGCAAGCCTAGTTGCACAATGATGATTCTAACATAGTCAATAGTATTACCTGTGGGCATGTTTCCTTTGAGTCGAGCGTGCNNNNGCACCCGCCCCGCCGCTGCTTGAAGGCAAACCGACTATTAATACACCCGGATCATAATCATTAAAGCAAACGAGCTAAACCAACCCTTTATTAGCATCGGAGATAAAGGGAGAGAACTCTATAAACTAATTTGTCGTTAGTAATAAACACGTTTATTACCGTTTTCACGATGAATAAATCTGTAATTATATTAAATTCGAAATTCGTTTGCACAAAAACAGTTCAAAAACAAGATTATAAATAAAAGAGGGATTACACGTGAACGACCGGGCTCGTAAACAGAATACGATTTATAAAAACAGTAAATAAATAAATAAAATCGTCGATAAAATCTTTTTTGCAGAGAACATCGTGTTCTAATAAATCATACTTGTTTTTCTGATCAAACCCAAGGTATATGCACTCCCAGAGACACCGGGCATAGAAAAATCGTTTTTAATATTACCTAATAACCATTGCAACAAAGTTCTAGAATATTTATTAAAATAGTCTCATGATACGAACCCACAACCATGTGATTGACTGTTAATGTTAACCACTCTATAGGCGCTCTCAAATGATTACTATCACAATAGTTCTTCTGATTCAGTTAGAGGCTTATTTATTTGATTTATTACACTCATTTATTATTTTACGTAATACCGTTTATATGCTTTAACAGAATTGTATAAACATATTCCATTGTTTTCCTATTCAAAGACTAATGTTTACTCATGGAGTTACAGCAAGGTTTATTTACTTGTAATGCTACGTAATTTTCTTTATGTTAAGAACGTGATTTGAAATTATGGAAATAATCAATTTTATATTGAGTTAGCTAACGAAATTGCTCAACTATACCTAATACTTGTCTTTGCATTTGTTAGTTTATCATCTGCTTTGAATTTGAGTGCGTACTGTGAACATATGGGACGAAGGGCACGCAGTTGGCACGTGGCTTGTTAGCAGCTGCTAAATTGTATTGTATTTGAGTTGTGTCAATTTTGTTATCAATGTGTGTCAACTTAGAACATTTTATGAATGTGTTAATCTGTACAACTAAGCTTTACTATTTGTATTATGATTATAGATTGTACCTTTAGGATCGGATTTATTACATTTTTAATAGTTATGATTTCATTTTAAAACTGCTAATTAACTGGTATTAAGTATAATTCATAGTAAACAACATCGAGTCGAAAATGTGCAAAGTTTGCCAGCTGACTTTAGTAATATCGGAGTGGAGCAGGTAACAGTTTTTTGTATCGACATCTGCAGCCTGCCAGCATTGCAAATCTGCACATGTCATTAAGTTTCGCTTTATTTATGATTTTATGGGTTCTTAAATAATAATAAATAAACGAGATTTTTTAATGTAATTATTTTTTTAAAACTGAATTTTTAAATGTAATTAATAAAATATTTAGTTAAAATATGAGAAATATAAAATAAATCATTACCTACACTCATACGAATGAATAACATCGGAGATGTGTTCATTAATTTCCTCTTTCTCTTGAGTACTCCTAAATTTTAGACAATCTCTAATTCTTCTACATAAACGTCTACATATATTTCTGATGGCTTCGAAAAATCTGCGCAATGGGTTTTTTGATGGCTTTTTAACCTCCTTAGATTTTAATTCCTTGCAATGGCAGGCAGGAGGCTTCGCTACAATCTCTACACGTTTCTTATTCAGACCACCCTCTCTAGACTTTTTACACAGATTTTTTAATGAGTCTTTCCTCGCCAGATGTTGTTGAAACTTTGGCTCTAGAAATTTTTCTTTCGTCACAATCACCCAATCGCTTTCCGATACGAATTGCTCGATATCATCACAACTAAAATTCTGTATAGTCGTCACCGCACATATTTCTTCATCCGATGGTATCACCATATCCAGAATTTGACGCGCGTTCAACTCTGAATTCTGTACACGTTCGAATTTCAATTTCTTTATATTCTTCTTCCACACTTGGAAAGGGGATTCGGTCCTCGACTCAGTCGATCTCACGAACTTTCCTGAGAACAACTTTTTGAACCACTTCATGACTGATCACTTTGCGGTTTCTTCCCGCGTGCAGGAACGATTTGAATCGGTAATTTCTCATTCACACAATGTCGCTCGCTGAACGTACAACAGCCAGGCGGCGGGCACGAGCGTCAGGGAGAGACTGAGCTAACGCTACGAGCGCTCAACCCCGCACGCGTAGACCTTTACCCTTTAACTATTGTTAATTTATTTGCATAGCTAAAGTCGTTATTGATAAGTGCAGCGGTCCCATTGTTGCTACTCTACAAAGTTAATTAATTTCATAATTATACGTAATGAGTCATTAATTATCTCATACACGCGAGTGCGCTGTGACCGAGCGACCGCGTGTGAAACACCAATGTTTACGTACCGGATCATTGCCTATGAATTATCACTACTGGTTACATTTTTATTGCTGTCAAGGAGCAGCTATTTAAACACCTGTTTATGTTTTACGATGTATGTTTACTATATGATAGTGAGTTACACACTATGACTAATGGCCAGTTTCCCAACTACTTTTAACCATTCGTTAGAGTTTTCGGTTCGATAAATTCTCGAAATGCGTTTCCGAACTACGTAACTTGAGTTTTACTCGTTTTAAATTTAGTTTAACCTACCACTAATGAATCACTAGGTAATGATAAAATTAATGGAAACTGCAGCAACCCAGCATATGTTAATTCTTTGTTTAGTTTTGTTTTTTAAGCACTTTTTTGCTAAAAGGTTAACACTATGTTGAATCCATACGAACGTACTGACCGCTAGGAAAACGTTCGTGTATTAAAATTATAACTAGAAATCGCGCTGCCATTGCACACATAATAAAATCACAGTCTATAGTAAGAATTGCTCATTTATGCACAATGCGTTTATATTTATTGAACCATTGTTTTATAGGACAAGTACTTTTATGTCTTAAACCTTTGTCATTAATACCTAACGTGCTACCACTTAAGCTGTGCTACCAGAGTTCAAATCTTATATTAATAATTTTTATGAGGTCTCTACCACATTTTTTATCTATTCATCTAAATATCCTTAATTTTAAATGACCTTACATCTGTGGATAACAAGAGATTATATTTTAATAAACTACACTCACCTAATAAGGGATCGAGGCGATCTCGGAAACTCTTGGAGCGCGCTGCCAACGCCGGCGCCCTCCGCGGCACCGGTGACTCCCACTCGCATGCCTCGTCCTTTTGAACAATAATTATAGATAATATAATGTAAAAATTGTGTGCTAAGCATATAAGAGCCAAGCAAATTATTTCCCAAATAAAACTAAAAACATTCACAACTATCGAAACCGAATATTGTAAGACTGTTGCGTACAGACTTGACTGTAATTGTACTGTATTGTTCCTTATTAGGCTATATTTAGCACGTTTCTGAATATAAATATAAAAGAAAATAGAATATTTTACAGTGGTAGAGCCCGCTTTAACATCTTAGCACGAATGGGTCGGCTCGCCCGGTGCGACCACGACCACACAGGAGACTGGCGTGAAGTGGAAGCAATTCCGCGTTTCGTCTCATGAGTGTGGTGCCGGAGGTCCAATATTAGTCCGTTTCCCGTTCCACCCTTTTCGTATAAGGAAAGGATTGGATGGGAAAGTGGATTTGACGGTGGAGGAGACGCATAGGAAGGGGAAACATCCTCTTTATGTGAGTCTCCTCCTCTGTCGATATAGGGTAGGCAACGCATCTGCAATTGCGGATGTCTATGGACTGCAGTCGATTCGCCATTTCGGCGGATTTAGGTGGCCGCTTGCTCGTTTGCCACTGTATTTTATAAAAAAATAATTAAAACCTACATATGCATATTTTTATATTTTCATTAGTATAGAAAGAAAATCGATATTGGTTATAACTATAAAATAACTTAATTACTTATCTCGAAGATATTCTTTGCACTGCTTGTATTTAATTATATTAATTCGAGTAAACGATGAATGGCAAATTGGTTAAATGGAACAATAAATATTGATTAACTATACAAATTAATGTTTACATTACAAATTAAACATGGGAATTAGTTCACGGATGTCGATTATCGAATTTTTACTGTTAAACGCTTTTCAACTTTATAAATAGAACCAACTGCATTTTGTTAATGTTTTGCATTAACTTTATAACGATAAGTGATAACGATCACATACACTTATAAGGCTACAAGTTAAATAAAAATCGCGTGGGAAAGAGACGAATTTAAATAAAAGCTTTAGAGTGAACAAGACAAGAAATTTAATATATTTTTTTCAAGTATTTTTTTTGTGAAAGTTTACAAATACCAGAAGTCATTGCCGCCTGGTTGGTTTATTTTTGCAAAAAAGGAATGTAAAGGTAAATTTTTCAAGGAGATTTATTTTTAGATATTCGTGTAGATATCAGTTTATAGCCGTAAGTAATTAAAATTAGTAGAATGGAACAATTCACAAAGCTACAAAGGCGTCGCCAGCCGATGATCTAGTCTAGGTATTGGGCAGCTACCGTAATCTAGTCTCATTGGTAATTCAGTCTGCAATTAGAGCGGGCGCACAACTTTGACTAAACTATCGCAGAAATGTTGTGCGACTGTCGATTGTTTCGCAGCCAATTCAACTGTTTAGTTGCACAACTAAAAATCGAGTATTGTGTGCACTTCCATATACGAGGGTGTCACTGAAAGTTCTTAGAAAAACAAACACTGAGCAAACTAGCAAGTTATTATTTTTGTTATATTCTTTCAAAGTCAGTTTTAAAAACTTTCAATGTCGCCCTCGTAAGCTCATAGGAATCAAAGTGAGACTAAACAGTTGTGCGATAGTTTAGTCAAAGATGTGTACCCGCTCTTAGTTTGACTCGCAAATGCGTACACGTGAGTTAAATATAATAACGCCATAAATCAATTTAATGTCTAACAATTACAATAATGTACTAGATCTATTATCACGTGCTAGTTTATGTATTTTAATATTATTAATGAGGAGCACGCGTCACGGGTTACGATACGGCCACAGACTTTACTTGCACCCGAACTGTTTGATCAAGTGACCTCATAATTACTTCAAACAATCGAGTACTATTAACAAAAAATATCGAGTAACACGATATATGACTCTATTAGGAAAAACGCTCCAGATTTTGAAACTGTTTATTCGCGTTTTTTTATCCTACACTTACAGAACATTACAAGCATTGCATTATACGATGTAAGGTAATATTCGGTAAAAAGAATTCAGTAGGTACGTAAATCCATAATTCGGATACATCTGTTTTTAATCGGTTTACAACGAATGGCAAATAAATAAAAATTCTAAGGAGATTCTAAACATTTTTATTTTCATTTTCCACAGTCAATGGCACACTGTGAGTCACAAACGGATTTAAACGAATAAATAAAGTTTTACTTTTATTGCTTAGGATCAACGACACGCAGTCCTTTTTGTAACACAAATATAGATGAAGTATCAAGAAGTATAGAAGCTTAGAGCGTTCGAGATATCAGGTACGACGCGTTCGGGTCACAAACATGATATTATTATTACAATGAACATGTAATAAGGACTTATAACCAGACTTTTGCATATACGTAATTTGTTTGTGGGACAAGAGTTTAATGAAATAACCTTTTTATTGCACATATTTGATTTAAATCTACTTTATTATTTAGGATATTTTAACAAACTTTTTGTAATGATTGCCATTACTTTATGTAGTAATTATGTTCCATGTGGCAAGATGACTAGGTTAGAAGTGATGTCAATGTAACTTACAGTTTCATAAGCTTGGTTTCCATTGCAGGGCGGAATCAGGCCGTCCCACTGTGAGCTGTCCCACGGCTCAGAGAATACTGTGCCGTCGTCACTCGCCTAATGTGTAAACAGAATTAAAATTGAAAGATGTATTTTTTAATAGTTTTTGACAATAAAAAATCCATAATCAAGTACATACGAACTAATAAAACCTGTATTGTTAAGATGGTATCTAAAATGTGTGTACCTGTTCAGAGAGGGGCCTCAAATCGTGCACATTGTCATAGCAGGAGGCGCGTGGCGGCGAGCGCGGCTCCTCGGGCAACGCCACCGGCTCCGCGTTTAACTTCAACTCGGGAAACCTGAGTAATAATTCCAATATTTATTACCTTTCAACTATTCTATGCGCCAACGTCTATGACACAAACTTAGATAATATACCAATTTTACGTCTATCTGACCTTGAAGAACGTTGCACAATAGCACATATCCTTCGGTATTATTTAGTGTGAGCTACAAATCATCAATAAAGAAACGAAGCAGAGCGAAAGGAAGACATCTATTGAATGAAAGTTACTTATGCGCCACGACTTGGTGCACGGTGAGGCGCAGCGCGTCGTCAGCCCCGAGCCGCTCCTGCTCCGCCAGCGACGGGAACGTGCCGCTTTCACCCATGCTCCCCGCACCTCCTGGCCCTCCCTCTTCGTTCTTATCTATCAAATAAAGGTAATTTGTTAAAAAAATATCCAACACGCAATAGTAACTTACCTAAGAAAACCATTCCAACTGACAGACATGACACTGAAGATAACATTGAACAAGGAAAACAACAGACGGCTGATCACATGATGCAATATGTCTTTCGTTGGCAACGAGGACTACCAAATATGTTTTTACTTCTTTTATTTTTGTTATAGCAGCCCAGCGACTGAGTTAGCTCGTGGTACACAAGAGTACTCCTATTCATTAAGTGCTAAATCAAATTCCGGGTATTATAATATATTTCAGTACACTAACTTATAAACTGCCAGCTGGAGTCGACAGTCCAGGGCTGGTCGGCCTTGCCCGGCGGCTTACAGACGCGCGGCGGCTCCACGGCTCGCATCCTCGGCTTCGTCCGCAACGACACCAGGTTATCCACTGATGTTGACGTATTTGGAGACGAGGCTGAATGAAAACCCAGGCATTTTTATAATAAAGAATACCAACATTTATATACAAGAGAATTGGGAGACTTTTTGAGGATGTTTCTGATTTATCATCATTTTTCACCCTGCTCTACATTCTCAATTCGCTGGTCTTTTTAACTTAAGCACATGCTGTAAAAAGTAGAGTATTTCGATATTTACGTGACAGTTCTTCAATACTATGCATGTCTCTGAGTGGATAGTACGGGTGGTTCTGCGTCGGTGGCTCC
>LD688931.1:3135039-3161793 GCA_003118335.3 Papilio memnon | reverse complement strand
GAAGAGAGTCGGCTGACGCTGACGCTGTAGGGCCCTCAAACTGCTGATATCTGCGCCACTTGCGCCGCGTAGCAACAGAATGCACTTTATTATGACGCTACTCGAAAACAAACTCTACCTATATATAAAACTGTAACCAAGTAATGTTAAAATCGTTCGGCTTATCAATCACATTACGATTCGAACATACAAAATAAATGTATAAATAAGTGTCATATGATGTATTAATATAATAAAATTACCTATTTACTTAGCTAAGCGACTAACTAGGAATATATGAGTAACAGTTAGTCTTGAGCAAACTTGTTCGGCTAGACAACTTCCTGGACATGAGGCAAGTGTAGAAGTTTTAAAATATTGGTTCCTTTAATTTTGCATCTTCAGTCAACGGTAATATTTTTTTGTATTTAATAAAGCTTTCTGTTAAAGGACTTATTCGATACAAACAGTGTAAAAATTGGTACATTTATTTTTTACATTTCCTTAACATAATTAATATCACCTGGATTAATATCAAAAACATGTCGTAATTTAAAAAATCATTTGATTATCACAAATATAACATAGTCGCAAACTCGCCGCGACATCTGTCTTCTAAATGCCATATTTATTTTAAATCAAATATTTGCGTATCGCATTCACTTCCGCGTTTTTCCTCATTTATTTCTGTCGCGATGCACTCAGTTCCCGACAGACCTAATGCTGTCGTTTGCGTTCGACAACCAATCAAATTGTATAATATACATTGAAATTAAGTGGTATTTCAAACTAGCTTTGGGACGTGACTTTATTGAGACGCTCAATTCTGCCTGTCAGATTCTTATAAAATAAACAAAGATCTTGTTTTTTTCTAAACAACTATTTTACTTTATAGCTTTCGATTATCGAATGGTTGACAGATCTAAAGAAACTTAAAGATGAATTACTTCTATTTTACTTACATTTTAAAACAAAATATCAGAGTTTTTATTAAAGCTTTTTTTCTCTGTGATTAGTAGACACATTTATAACTATTAAGTTGCAGTTGATCAACGAGTTTCAGTTGATTGCAGTCACATTAGTAGGTTGTTAGCCTTGTAGGAAATTTCTCACGCGGCAACTGTACAATACAATCAACTATGTAATATAATTTTGATATTTACAATATTTAATGGAAAAAAATTATAAAAATATTTACATAATAAGTTTATAGTATTAAATAGATTAAGTTAAATTTAAAATATCAGAAAACACAATAAAAAAACATTTACAAAAAAATAAACGCAATATTAAACGATTCGGACACAAGATAGACAATAGAGTAGAAGACACGATTGCAAATATCAACAAATACTCAAGTTTAATGTTTATTTATTTGATTTAGATAATGATACCGAACGGATAAATGGTCCTAAGTAACGCAATAGTATACGTTTGTTCCCGGGTGGCGTTCAATGCACCGCAATAACGTAGGTACATCGATGCGCGTTAACCAGATTTCTCCGGAAAGCCTTTTATAATATCTGTTCGACGCGACGACGCCTCTGCTAATGCGATTATAACTGCATCTACTGCATAGGTACCTATAGCTCTACTCTGTTAACTGACATTCAGCTTTTACGGGACGGAAACTCGACGTCGCTACGAAATGGCGCAACAATTAAATTAAAATTTTGCGATACACCAATTTGTCAACGTCATACGCGACATTCTGTTGTTTTTTGTCGTTAAAAAATTGAACTTAAAGCAGCCGATTTTTGATCAATCGTTTATGTTTTGTTTTTAACATTTTATCAATGAATTAAATTGTACACAATTGATTAAGTTGATTAAGTAGCGCGGAAATGTTTTATTTTAAACGTAAGCTTTTACATCTGATATACCTTGTTATTTGAACTTTAGAGGCTTAAATACAATCAAAATAGTAGACTAAGCTTTCAAATTAAGATAAGAAATATGAACAACTGCATTTTACATAACATTGCAAGAGTCCAGTAATGTTCACTTCACCTTAATCTGTCCGTTAAAATTGCACATATTAATATCTTTCAAAGTTAATCGCTACATTGCAATGTTGACCTTTTAAAATATCACCCTCGGTTTTTGCAAGCTGATTTAAATGCGTTCATATTGCGTTACGATCTCGTTGAAGTCTTGACCTTATTTCCAAATTACTGCATTAATCAGACATGTGTTTACATAACAATATTATATGATCTTTAATATGGAAAATTGGCTTTTAAATGCAATTTATCTGTGCGCTTTAAGCCAATTATGTAAAGGTAGAATTAACAGACAAATTAACATTCAGCCTTTAAGCCTTAAAAAGACACTAAAGGTGCGACAATCGATGGACAAGATTTCGTTACAGCTATGAATATTCCTAACTTTAAAGTTAGTTCTATGTAATAACTAATTAGGTTAACTACAAGTATTTTTTAGTCTAGACAGATGCTATCTACTCGATTGGTATTTAACTAGCATCAAACGGAGATAAGTATTTAAGTTATTTTGAGGACGAAATGTCGTCTGTATTTAGTGACGCTATTTATGTCACCAACGTTGCTCCGCGCAACTGTTACGTTCAACACGATTTATTTGGTTTATTTTAATTTTAATCTTATTTCACAATTACAGATTAAATCGTATCGTTTTCATACAATAATGAAAATAACGCGAAATGTACTAGAGTAAGAACACCGAATTTACTTGGCTATTAAAGTGTTAAATAAAACAGAAATAACACTTTGAATATAATAATAATTTATTTTGTTTCAAACTTACAAATCAGCTTATAAAATTGTTAGAAGTCTCTTAAAGTATGTTAGTAACAGAATGCCACTAAGATTTTTTTTCGTAAATAATGTACTTCGGAAAGCATGTCGGCGGCACTGTACGGCGGCCAGCTATGTTTAGAGTTATGTTATACGAGCACATAGAAATAAGCAGTGCGTATTGCAGTTGTATAGTGTTCAACGTAACATTAGATGTTGCAATTTTATTCGTTTTCTAGTTCGTATCGCGGGGAGAGATTTCGCTTTCTACAGGAAACGCCGGTACGTTAACATTGACAGGTTACCAATGTTTGCCCGCATGTCGCTTGCAACGAAAGCATAGCAATGTTATATTGTTGTGTTACTGTCCATCGTATTGATGATATAAATAGATTTGGGCACTCTTAGAATAAAATGCAAAAAATTTAAGAAAACTATATCTGAAAATTGGTTGATGATAACCTTTTTATCTCTGCCTTTTTATCTGCAACTAGATATCAATAGATTATTTTTTATTATTAACTTAGGTTAGCGCACTTCTATGTTGGCCAGCATTGTATCGCTACATAAAGACTTTTTGCTCGTCTGTCTGACGCCGAATTGAATTTAAGTATGTTTTACAAGTCTGCAGTATCGTTCGCGAAGTTTTAAAGTAGAAGAAGATTGCTTTAAACTCGTTAACTACATGGACCATCTGTTCCGTCTACGTTTTTATTTGAAGTACATATCACATACTTACAGTATTCAATTTCTTTCAAACTTCGTTTACATTTTCACATCGTCGTCACGAAAGTCGTAGCTACCTTTTTGCCGCTTTTTATCATAAAAGCGCTTTTGTATCTCAAAATTAAAGTAACATGATAAACAAATTTAAAGTCATCTTAATTTCAACAACAGCGGGATTTGAGATTACGAGCACAAATTGATTTTTTAAGCGGATAAAGCGAATAATTATGCAAACGTGAGACATAGTCGGAGGCGGACTTAAGCCGCGAGATTAGAGGGAAAGAGGGTCTATCAAAGAGGAGCAAAATGGGGACATCCCTATTTCGGTTAATATATAATGAGAGCTTCATTTCGAGACCGTGTTTACATTAATTTACTGAATGTATAAACGTTTCCCGCGTTTACTTCATGACTTATTTTACCTTCCTTTGAAGGCGTGAAATGTAATTTAAATTTTTGGCTTTTGTTATTAAAAAAGGAATATTTTTTAATGAACAGATCAAATAGACTACTTTGTGTAGCAGTGGTTTACTAATTCAAAACGAGTAATAAATTAAATGAAAAACTAATAAAATAAAATAAAAAACAAAAGACGATGATTGAAATAAATTCTAATCACTAAAGAGTAAATAAAACATAGAAAGAACTTTATCATTATTGCATAAAATCGACATCTATCAATACTCGGAAATTGAATTGAAAAGTCGAGGAGAAGGAGACAGAGAAAATTGGCTATCTTTTATTTGAAATAGTACAAAAAGAGTTAAATTAAAAAGGACACTTGATATTTTAGCAGATACAAATGAACGTACTTTCACTTTAAAATGGTTTATTTTTAAGGGTTAATTTTGAAAATATGGTTTTTACACAGCTTTTCGTCTTCGTTTTGTCTTGCGTATTAAAGAAATATTTCAAGTTGAACTTTTTATAGTTAAGATCATGTGCTTATGTTTTGAGACGGCTATAAACTTTTAATTTAAAATACAAATCCTTAAATATAATATGTATAATTAGGTTAATTTCTCTAAAGGGTAAAACTTTATTAAGTAATCACTATTTAAAATTCTCTTTCATCTCTTTAGCAAAGCTTCTTTAGACATTTAAATGTTTTAAGTTGACCTGTCTAGGATCAGAGGGAATTAATTCATGGTTCAAGAGAAATATCTAACTTGTTTTAATTCGATGGCAGATTTTGAGTTCTCTTAACCAACATTCAAATTAATATCTCCAATTACTCCCTCCTATATGCCCATGCCATGCAAAAATGCCCCAAACTGGGTTGTGATATAAAAACTCTGATAAATACGCGTGAAGTACGGAGCAGACATGTAGTAGGTACACTATGCGGGTTGATTGCAACAATTTGTCTGCGTCAGCCGCCAGCCGCTAAAGCCGTAGCGATACTCAGCCGCAGTTTATCGTATCGTGTGGGGCTGCCCGATTGAAAACATGCAATATCACGACAAAACACCCATCGATATTGAAACCGAGATAGACATTTTTAAGTATTATGTTACCTGTCACTTGGAGTCCTTTAATGGTTGCTAAAAGAGGATTTAGTGCTTATCTAAACACTACATGGTCTTTAGTGCAGTCGTAAGTCAGTTTTAGATAATGATTTTAATAAACCGTAACTAGGCATTCATGATAAGAATGTATCTACGTACAAACTAAACGTCAAGTGAAGTATGTTTTCTGTACATTTAGTATGAATGTACATTTTTAAGGAAGACATCATATTATTTTGAATGCAAGACGGACAGGAGTACAATGCTTGTTAAATTAGGGAGAAAGAAGTCCATTGAAAGTAAAGCAAGGAGAAGGCGGATAATTGGACTCTCGACGAATAACTAATGCTCTTTTCAGTCACTGTCTGCCCTTTAAAAAATGAAATAAGGAATTACAATAAAACTATAAATAACGTTTTGCATTTATAATGGTTAGTATAATAATAGAAATCATCTTCATTCCAGAAAAGATCGTTATAAAAAAGAAGATAAAGGTACAAAGATTAATAAAGAATTTTATTCATAAATACAAAACCGTATTTTAATTTAAAGGAATACAAAATGAGGTTACACTCGAAACAAAATGCACGCTCGGAATATATTCATAAATATTAAAATTTAAACTAATATTCGTAGTTCTTAACTTTCTTTGCGCTCTTATTAAAATTTCCTTTAAAGCTCGACTTACGACGGAGCTTCGCAAGCTTTCCAAACTGCGGTCCACTCGACTGCATCCATTTTGCATCTCAAAACATGGCGCCCACCCTATTATCCTTTATTAGAAGCGAACCCGCAGGTTTTTATTTTCATTTTAAATAATAGCTTAAAGTTTGTATTGAAATTCACCGCACGTTTTGTTTTTTATAGTCTAGCACGATTAAATTTCATTCTATTGCCAGGACGTGATATATTTAATTAAAAAGTTTCAATATTTTTATTTTTCACAAGTGATTCTGCGATATGAGAATTGGGACATTAGATCTAGCGAAATGTGTTGCAGATGTAAAACACATTTGCAAAACACATGTCATTACGAGAAACTAGGTTAGGAATTATCCATATGTAATAAACAAGACTACCGAACTACAGAAAAAGGTTGTTTTAGTAACTCAGTTACTGCAGATTCATAATTTTTATTTATTTATAGCAAATCTAACAGATTGAAATAACATAATGTCATCTACATTATATGTATTTTTCATCGTCTACGTTAATCTTAATAACGCATAAGATAATTAATGTTCTCCGACATCGCGACTTTAGCAATATCATATTTCGGTAACAATGTTAAATTGACAAGATATATACATTAGCAGACGCAGAGGCGAGATCAAAAGTAGACGCTTCCTGCTTTAAATCAAACTTGTAACAGTTGGTGGTAGGGTTACCAATATTAAAATTATATTTAGGATTGTCCCGTAAACATTGGTATATAGATTGAGCAAAATTAACTGGCCTTATAATATTGTGCCATTACGTAAAATAATATCAAGCCATTTTAAAGTTGTTTTTAAGTTTGGCAATGAAAATAAAATAAAAAATTAACTTTGCAAACGGCAGTGGTGATCGTTCTTATTTTTGTTGTAGACTTTCCTTAATAAACAAAATGCGATTAAGACACTATTAAAGGTTGATTACAGGGTTTTCACAATTTCTAAATCATGGACACTCTACTTATCTCCTTAACACTGAGAATGTAATAAATCAATTTGAACTCACAAAAGATGAATTAATTAGGCAGTTATTTTAATAGAATACTTAACTTCTTTACGCTCTCTCTTACACAATACAACAGCTTCTATTTAAAAAGTATGTCAATCTCTGATTTTTATAAGACAATAAATTCTCTGACAGATGGTCATTCTAAAATAAAAAGCACAGTCATGAATTACTACTGTTTTAACATACTATAAAAATCTCCATGTGGTATACAACTTTACTAAAATACAATCATTTTTAGTACATCACATTTCGTTGAACAGAAAGAATTCAGAGGGAGACTTCGTCTGACTCAAGAGTAGAAAAATTTACGATTAAAAATATGTTTCGCAGATACAAAAGGTAGGGGTGAATCCACCCCGTTGCGGTAAATGCATCAAGGCTTCACAGTACATAAATTGCCGCGCCCCATTGCACTGGCTAAATGTCTTCGCTTTCTAAGACGTAAGACGAATGAACGGATTAAGCCGTCTTTTGTTTCCTTACCTTGTCTAAGTCGCATTAGAACAACGATATTATCAAAACCCATACCTAATAATCATTAATTTTACTTTGCAAATGAAATACATGACACGAAATAGCAAAAAATCAAAAAATATACTTGCTTGTCTTTTCAAGAAGTTTTTGTTTTTCTGTTTTTAAAATTCAAAGTAGATTTAGATGATGAAGATATTGTTAAAAAAATGTACTGTCCTCAAGTTTCACTAATCTTAACAAAGCTTTCATAAGCCGTAAGTTCATATATTCCAACGCCCCTGTTCAGTTCTTAGAAAATGGAAAAACACTTTGCAGCCATTTCCTGAACAAGATGTGCTGGAAAGGGATTCATTATCTACCCTCGACAAATCCCCGCTTTTCTTGACGGCTACATCGAGTTGTTCAAATATAAATTGAATAGAGAAAACTATAATGGTACCTTTTGGTTTATAATACAAATTCTTTTATTATTTTCAAGCTACAATATTTTAGAGTTTAGCCATGAAGTCTTAATTTTTCTTAAATATTTTTTCCTCATTTCGAAACTCTAATTTCTAAAACCTTTGTTTATTCAGTTTCATGTTGTTTTAGGTAATTGTGAACACTTCAGTCGCTATACTAACTGTACTCGAATATATTGGAGTGTTTTTATTAATGTTAGGTGCTCCCTCTATACAAAGGGTTGTTAAGTGCAAGACCTCTCAGACGTCGTGTGTGGCGGATTTAAATGTCTGTTACGGAGAGACTTTCGTTCATGTGCTTTGAAAGGTTGAGATGGTTTTTTAATCGATTATATTGTGTTTTCTAAATCAGAATCATTTTTACTATCACATTCTATGTCATATCAGACTGGCTAAACGCCGGTTTCCCAGGTGCTTTTAACTATTCATTAATGTTTTTGTTTCGATAGCATCATGCCATGCTTTTTCGAACTACATAACTTGAGTTCGACACCATCGATAAGTAAGTAACGTTTTGTTATTGATTTGCACTGGAGTTATCTAAAGCAAATATAGCTGAAGTTGTGCTCTTTATCGACTTTATCAAAGCTGTAGTTACATTTTATAGCGTCGTAAAGTTAAAGTACTGAACTGAGTTCACTACAAACGACATAGTACGGTGTCCCTACTGCGGATAATCTTAGCTTTTAAAATTCCATGAAGTAATCAATGCAAGTTTTCTAATAACTTTCTAACGATAGCGCTTGATTATAGGTAAATGTTAAAATCAGTAAACCAAAAACTATTTATAATTCTGGATTCCCTATCCGACTAAAGGGCAAAAGTTTTACCTTAAGTTGAATTAGAACATTCACAAGCAGCATTAGTCTGCAGAAATCACTCATCAAAATATCATAAAGTCTAAAAGATCAGTGTTGAATGATACTCTAAATATAATTCTATAATGTAAAAATTATGCAATAAGAATGATGTGTAAGCGCGTCTCACTCAACGTCAATATTTACACAAACATGTCCTGTTGATCGAAGCCAAACGATTACGAAGCATACAAATATGGTTTTAAAAATTACGCAATGAAACGTTAGCCGTGTTTATAGATGGCTTGAATTATTTGGATGCTTAATAATAAAGGTCTTTTTAAAGGATTCAAAGACAATTCATTACAAAAGAACAATATGTTGAAGAGGTTTTTGATTACTTATTCTGCAGATAGAATCGTAGTAAAAGTCTTGTAAAACCGTGTTAAAAAACTTAATACCGTAATGAGACTATAGTACGAGTAAGAAGAAAATGGAACGATCTTCTTTCTTAAAACGTTGACGAAATGGTAGGAAGAAGTCGTCTTTTGCAACCTTCTAAAGAATTCAATATAAATAAATTCTCACACTTATTGCCTTAAACAATGCGCATAAATATCGTAAGCTAACAGCGTATGACAAGTTGCATATCGTGGGTATCAATCATTTATTCGTAGCGGAGCTCGTTTAAAATGCTGGATAGATTGGACCGGATTCCACCAAGCTGCAGCGCATGCATAACAATGCGATTGAAGGAATCGTCTCCGATCCCGATTGTGACATTCGAAAAATGCATACATTCGACTTTTATTCGAGTTTTTATTCGACAAGTGAAAGATCGCTCGGTAGAAGACGATATTGAAACCAGACATCTTTTACAAAATTCAGTCTTTTCAATTTGAGTAAAATTAAAATGTAGCATTAAATTATGGGCATGTGAAACAAGAAGAATATATGTAAAAGTAAGTGTAAGTCTGAGGAAAAGAGTTGATCAAGTTATAAAACGTTTAGATATTGGGACAAGAGATCACCTGTTATCACCAGACTGTTAATATATGGCATATGGTCAGTGAATAAAGTCCAATATTTAAATGAAGCTATTTTATAAATAGCCAGTAAATTTATGGTCAGTATGGCGCTGGTCCCGAATGAATTGGCCCCAAAATATTTGTCTGTCGCTCGCTAGTGATTCTGGCTGGCTGCCAGTGGGATCACTTTCGCCAAAGCTGAAGCAGATAAAATATTATAGGCCAGTCTGGATTGGGAAGGTATGCTATGAGTCAGAATGCTATGCGAGGTTTGTAGCTTATAATCGAGTCTTATCAAATATCGATTACGATCGAGGTCACAATGAGATTATTTAACCTTATTTTGCTTTATCTAAATAGGAGCTTGTTAAAAAGATCAATGGTCATAATATTAAGTCAGTGTCTTTTAACCAATTTTATGTTCGTTAATCGGTTTAAAAACAGTAGTTTCTACTGGTATTTATGGAACCTGTTTACTACCACTTTTCCTTACATCTGATCATATCTGAACCGGCTGCGCAACTTACGACTAAGCTACTAGTTTTTAGACGTAAAACTAGACTGAAGTTAAAGATTTATCGTTGTTGCAATCAGTATAATCAGTACGCGTCTTTAATATTAAATCTTTGATCTTTCCATTCAAATTGAAGGTTTTTAGAAGAAGATTTGTGTTACATTTAACAGTACCTATAGATATTTAAATAATGAAATAACTTATACCGTTTAAACCTAACTTTTTTTTTACTAAACTTTAATTTTCAACCATAGTAATATTTTACATAATCACAGTCACCTCATTCATCTAGAGAATCCAGCAATCTTTTCACTATATCACATAATTAAACAACAACAGGAAGCGAAACTACAATCCAAAGTCAGGCGCACACCTTTGACTAAACTGTCGCACGATTCGATTGTTTCGCAGCTCATTCAACTGTTTTGTTGTAAAACTAAAAGTCTAGTAGTGTGCGCACCTCCATATAAGTTCATAGGAATCAAAGCTAAACAGTTGTGCGATAGTTTAGTCTAAGGTGTGCGCGCGCCTAGGTCATAGCTTCGATCTCAAAGTACTAGTATACGTCTAAATAATGGCATCAAAGCCTGTTTCTATCAGTGAATGACCAGAAGCATGGTTCGCTCGCACCACGTTTATTGTGTAATTCGAGCTTGCTTGTGAATTACGACGACAAATGTTGACGGAAGTTGTGTAAACATGCTCTACAATAGCTGCAAATTGTTCTAAGTCTGTGTATTTTTGGTATTAAGGAGCAAAATTTATGTTTACTAGCATCTAATATAACAAATATCAACATCGTTTTGATTGCGTTTAATTGAAAAAAAAATCATCGATGAGTAGTTTATCATTGTAAACATTACCACATTTTCACCCTTAGGACCCTTATCACAAAAAAAACAATAATTTCTGAGTTTGTTTGTAAAACCTAAAAAGATAGAGTCATTAAAAACGTTACTAGTCAACCTATTATAGTTCTCGAGACCGTAAAACTAAATGAAAACGGGCCGGTATATTCCGACAAAACAAAAGACGACCGTCAAAAAAAGTTAAGAACACAGGCGGTCTCCTTGTTCCATATCTGAGACGTAAGGAAACATCAATTAGTTATATCTCGCCGCAGAACAAGTGTCGTGTGTCAGAGACACCGCGCTGACCTTGTCACATATATCATACAATTATTTATGCTTGGCAAAACCGTTCGGATGCCAGAATATGATGACTAAGGGCTGTAATACACAGACTGCTTCAAATCGTGTATGACCAGTTACATTTTTTTATGGAGAACATCAACTGTTTATCTGAATCAGCACTACAGCACTCACTCTCTTCCTTTTTCTTAAAGGTTGGCAATAAACAGGCCTTGCCGTAAAAAGGTTAAAAAATTACAGACTATTTCAACAACATCCATTGATTTAAATTCTGATATTATTACTTATGTTTGTATCAGATTTGGTTGTAAATTACTCAATAGTACGATCATTTTACAAGTACACAATTATTTTTACTATTTACATTGCATTCTGTGTAATGATACGTATGTAAACAATGTGAGCGTACATTTGCTCGTATCGTCAGGTCACTGACATACAAGTTCAATATTGTAGATAAATATTACACACAAGGTAATAAAAGTAATAATAATACACAAAAGTGATATGTGTTACACAACAGTGATTAGTGCATGACAATCGAAATACAGAAAATGTATGGTTCAATTCACAACATTTTTATCCTAAGTATTTTTTAAAGCGTAGCGAATCCTTTATTCGTTATAATCTATACTAATATAATAAAGCGTAAACACACACTTCTTTGTTGCCTAAGATGTCAGCAATTACAGCATATTTTTGAATAATTATTTTTTCAATAAAAAGCCCTACACTTACGTCAAGCTTTAGGCTATATATTTTCACGCTATTAAACTTAGGGGGTAAATAAATTGGATAAAAATTCTAATGTGGGAAAGAGACCATAAGTTGCTGCCAACATCAAAGAAGCAAGATTGTCAATGTGAAAGACCTTAGTTGTCGTTTATGCATTTGAATCTTGACATTTGACAAATGTGAACAATAAAATAAAGTTTTTATAATTTCACGCGGATGAAGCCGCACAGGAACCGCTAGTAAAGTATAAAAATGCGGTAAATTTTAAATTAAATTATCTAATATAATACAAATTCGTATGGTAATCTTTTTTTTTTAATTTTAACATTACTTGCGGTTATTGACCTGTCACATGACGTATTAGCCTTCTTTTCATTATACTTTCAATATCACGTTTTCTTGCTTAGGTGGTGTTAATAGGTCCACATATCTATAAACTATATAAGAACTTGTTCAGTCTAGATAAAAAAAATGTTTAACATATAATCTATTAGAGACATATAAAGTTAAATATTTACATGGACTTTAATTGTCTTGATAATATATGAATTTCGATTTGTAATTCAAGAAATTGACGATCGAAACCATTTCATTGCAAAAAGTACATGATATTGTTGACCGCTTATGCACATACGCAATACAATAATATTAGAACATTTTTGTTTCTTTTTTAAAACTGTAAAATTAAAAATATAAAGTATCAATTATCACCGTCGCGGTTCCTTTGTCAAAATTATCAAACGAACATGACTGTAATGCATAAAACGCATTTAGGATTAACACATCTTCAGACATCAGAGGGAAACGAAATTCTTATGACGCATTAAATGTAAACCGGGGTTAAGGATAGGGGTAGTAAGATGATAGTCAAGTGTTGACGCTACGCTTGGCATTCTAGAGCCCTACACGACACGGTCTGTTCCAAACGTGTCAAAACATGCGTGCAAAAACTAGACAGATACATGGAACACTTGGCAATGCATTCGCAAACGTAAGAGTGATACCTAAATTAGCTGTTACTCTTCCATAGTCGGATTGTATTTAAGCATACAGCACATCACTAACATTAGTAATACTAGGTTAATTATTTTGCATATTTTTAGGTTAAGTTTTGACTTTTTGCCAAATTAGAAACATACATTAAAATCTACAAAGTAAAGAGCAACAATAACGACTATATTTAAAAAAAAATGTGACTACGCCAAGGGCAATTTCGGCGTAATGCTCATATTTTATTCGTGGCGTCTAAAGGGTTGCAAGCCATTGCAAATATGAGTAACTCGTAGGGGACTTAAAAGCCGCAAGATGATGACAAGGGCAAGCGGAATAGTCCTCGGGCCTACAATAAATAAGGACCCCGGTTAGGGCCCACCATCATTGTTGTTTCCTTAACGGTCTGTCTTATGACCCTCTTAATTAATTTGAAACTTTCTGAGGTCTCCTGTGGCGTGCAATTTGAATAATTGCACGGATAGGGCGTTGAAGCTTAATTTTAATTGCAAATATTTATGTTAAACGAGCCTCCTGGCGGTGTTCTCTCAGTCATATCGCAAAATATTGGTGTAGACAACAAAACATCAACAAAAAGTCGATAAATGAAACATTTTACATCATGACTTACTCGATTCCGCATCAAAAATGATAATTACCTGAAATCAAAAAAATGTTTATCATTAACGACATGCTTTATTACTATTTTCAAGTAAAATACGTAAGACCGCGAAATCAAATATCAAAGTTGGGAATAATAAACGTTTATTGAGATACGGGGCACGTTTAAGCGATCTATTTTACCTCACACCACTGTCCGACAGAGCTTGAATGAGTAACAGGATGGAACACTCTTAGATAAGAAAGTCAGATATAAGGCAGACATTTATAAAATGACATAGTTGTCAAACTCCAAGGTCATATCGACCAAGTGAATTTAAATATTTTGATTTTTCAAATACACATTTTCTATTTCTTCATTATCTAACTATTAGTGCTGTCCAATTATTTTCTAAATAAGGTGAATGTGACAAAACAGAGTGGATTCATATCCTTTCTGAAACACCCGCCCTTTCCATCATCATTTCACATCAGGTTGGTTAAAAATCAACCACAAACCTACGAACTGATTTAAAAAACATCAAGTTCTAAGTCTAGAAAATGTAGACTGAAAATCAAAGCAAACCCAGTAAATGTAAAATTCATTGCGTTATCCCACGTGCTATGCAAGTTTTATTCCAGACATCTCCCGCATTCCCGGTCTGATGAAAGGATAAGCTCAAGCGAAATGGGTGACAACTCACATTCCACAAAAGGACTGGATTACGTGGGACGGATCCTTATCGGACTTGTAACAGCTCGAGCGAAAACACGTCACATCATGATACACAATAACACATAGCTAAGCGATCTGTTTTAACACTTTAATGCTCTAAAACTGCTGCCAAAGGGTCCCTACTTGAAACAGTCGATATCGACAGCTTCATGCGGTCTGTGTCAGGCAATCAGCTGTTATGCTCCGATATACGGATGATTTGCAATTATAATTTTAAAGAAATTCGTTTGTCGATTCTAAGAGCAACCATTCGCGTATTTTATTTATCAGTCATCAATTTAACTTTCAAAGGCTATGTAAAAGTACAAACATAAGAAGAAAGGTGACTTTATCAGGTCAATTACTAAGTTTGTTTTCTATATTAAAAATCAACACATTAGTCCGTATTCTATGTTAATTAAAACGCTAAGAAGACATAGTGATCCTATTTAGTTGAATAATCTTCTAAATTTAGTTATATTATTTGTTTATAGTCGAAAAGTATTTACGAGTTGAGATAGCTAATATAACTCTAGGATATATCTATTGACAACATCTGGTGCTAACAGATAAATCTTGTCGTAGTCTAAATGACCAGAAGTGAAACATTAACGGTAACATTTATATTTAGTAGCTAAAACAAAATATAAATTAAAAATGATGTTAAAACACTTGACTATTATAAATAATTATTTAATTTGATATGATGTAATTTAATATGATATGACAAATTTTATGTAGCGTTTATGTTTGAAATATTATTGTACCACATGATTTGAATACATCCGATTATTATTTAAAAAAAAAATTAATCGCATGCACATTTAAATACCAAAAGCAATTTGTACTGATAAAAGCTGTAGAGATCATAAAATCGATCACACCTGTGGCATGAACTGTTTACATGAGTTGCGTAATTTATGTTCATGATTGAATTAAGAAAAAAATGAGGAGACATAAAATGTAACATAACTAAAAATCAGTATCAATATAGTTAATATCAAAATAAAATGCACTCTGTTTCTACTTATACAGAGTAGCATTCTAATGCAGACACGGTTCGCAAAGATAAAGAAGTGAGTGATCGTAAAACTACTTCACTTACTTGATAAGAGAACGGTGTTAAGCGTGTCTATAGCTAGGCTGTTTCATCTAGCGCAGCGGCAATGTATAGCGAATACGTAATACGAAAGCGCAACGCATGTTGTGAACTCAACCAAACTCTATAAAGATTTTACGGCACGCGCTTTTATCCGTCACTGTCGGGTAACTAAACAAACGACTATATCAAGACCCCGTGGGACACTATAGACCTTATTTTCAATGCGAAAAAAGTGATTTTCGCGTAAAACGATACGCGTTTTAAATCAAAGATGAGAGAGCGTGCGACTTGCGTGCATTCACGCAACGAATGTATTACTGACTACTGTTGGCTTACAAATATGAACTCGCAAAGGTTTAATGCCAACGCCCGGATGGCAGTGATCGAGTCGCGTTGCCGCGTATTTGCGCTAAATTTGCATAATAATTAATTTACACGGACTTATCGGTGTTCTTTTGCAATCGTAAGACGTGTACGTGTTCTACGTTTTATTAAATGTTCGATGGTTTTACACACTAAACCACATTTGACTATTTATAAATGTATCAATCTATACGTAATATGTAACTTAGAATAGCTGAATGTAATTTTGAAATTAATAGATGGAATTGAAAACAAAAACACCTATTACCTTTATTCTTCACGCTCCAAAGTCACAACACAAATCCAGAAGCCGTTTTACCAGAGGTCACATTAGGGATGATTCGTGAAAAATACCAGTTTATCAGTCGGAAAATTATCGTACTAACTTCATATACAAACGTCAACAAGGCACATAATCAACATCAAACGCAGTCATGTAGAAATACCGGCAGGTGGCGCTGCACCCTTCCGATATGTGAAGTATCGAAGCATGACGACCGCAGACTGTATGGCTTTCGAATATATTATACGGAAACACCGGTGCTATATCTCATTACACCTAGTAATTGTAGCACCAAGCACGTGCTTATAAATGTAAAAAAGCGACATCTGCCGCTTCTAAATAATTACTAGGTTTTTGTTTAATTATAATTGCTGAATTAGAGTGTACGAATGAACTCATAGTTAAGTTCTATATCACAGAGTCTTACTGTAGTAGAAATATTGTAAAAAATTACTTTAACAATTGTTTTTTTACAATTAATATCTCACATAGTTTTTACAAGAAACAGTTTTTAATCTGTAGCTTTGTTCGCTCGGTTATTATTTCAGCCAGTAACAGATTTTAAAAAAAGAAATTATAAAACTTGTTCTTCCTCACGATTCAAACAATACGTTTTGTGCCCATTTTCGTACAGTTTAATGAAAAAAACACATGGCGAATATGCAAACAAAATTGCCATGCGTGCGGCGAATAATACTTTGGAACAATGGATTGCAAAACACGGGGGCAACGCACCCGCGTTACTTTATTGTGGTCGCCGATGTAAAAATGTAACATTCCTATTACATTATAAAACTCACCTAAAAGATTTGGTCCAACTGCTATAATTAGACTAAAATGTCCCATCTCACTAATATTATAAATGTGAAAATTTAGATGGTTGGATTGATGTTTGTAAGAGTTTGTAGTCTAAAAGACTGAACGGATCGCAATGAACTTTGGCATAGATGTAGAGAATAATCTGGAAGAGCACATAGGCTACTTACTTTTGTTTTCATTAATTCCACGCAGACGAAGTCGCGGGCGAAAGCCAGTATAAAATAAAGGAAAAATTAAGCATAAACTTATTCGAGGCTGGATCATTTCACTAATAAAATGAAACGCTTATTTAGTAAAAATAGTCAACCGAAATATTGCGTCGCATAGTTGTGTCTATTCCGATCCGATGTAACGACACCGCGCCAACAAAATAGACAAGTCAAAGAAGAATTTTGACAGAATTATGTTCGGTCGCTTGTAGACGATGACATGGCTGTAAAAAGTGAAGAATGACTTCGATTGTGGGATGACGTTATTACAAAGTTTATGATTTCGTACCACCCAGACTTTTGATAAATATACTAAGCTGCTGTTGTTAAAATTAAAATAATAATATACTCGTAGTTAACAAAATTGCAAAGTATTAATATATTTAATTGCCGATTTGCAATTGCCGATTAAATTCACACCAAGAGTGTATAGTATACTAGATTTTGCTCTCGACTTTGTCTGCGCAGAATAAAAAAAAATTATAAAGATCATGATCTGTTATTAGAGTTTTTGAAATCACCCTAGTACTTTTTAAGTTTATTACAGACAAAAAAAATCCTTATTCTCTTTATAATATTAATACAGACAACGGTGCACAACAATTTCACAATCACTGCATCACTGCGACTGCAAAATCTAACCTAAATTGGAAAGCAAACGAAATGTCAAAATATCCTAAAAAACATGCGATAATCTGCAATAAATGCTTAAAATTCTTAGCACTAAAACTTGTAAAGATTAAAATACTATGCATAAGTTTGTAAATGAAATGTTTAAAGTACACTTAAAGATTTTATACGGCAACATAAAAAGGTAGCGTTTAAGTAAACAAATAAGGAGTTGTCAGCGAGAATGTTTTACGGCTATAAGATAAGGTAGGAACCGAGACAGCTGCTAGATTTACAAGCAGGCGGATTTTTAAGAATTAATGCGATATTCCTACGTATACTTTTTACATGTATATTTTAAGAGCACCAAAGATCAGTATAAAGATGTATGATGTGGAAGAAGCGAGAAAGAGTCTACCTTCTTTTAAGAAATATTTGCAGAGTGCATAATAAATTACAGTGATTTTAATAGTATGCTATTAACAGTGGTATGTCTTTTGTCAATGTTTCTTGTTTGTCTGTCTACAACACAACGACACTTTTTTAAAGGTCAGACAACTAAACAGGTCATTGAACACATATGCTTGACAGATGTTAAATTATTGTTGTCGCTGGCTTAAATATGTATAGAAAAAGTCCACCGAATGAAGCCAGGGTAAATAAATAGTATATTTTTAAATGCAAGCAGCAAAATTGGATCTATGGAGAAATAGATACAAATAAAAATAGTAAAGATAATGAAAACTTCTCGGCTCTAGAAGAAATAACCATTGTATTGGAATGTCTATGTCAAGTTCGAGAGTAGAATGTCCAATCATACTAATATTATAAATGCGAAAGTTTAGATGGATGGATGGATGTTTGTTAATATTTGTAGCCTAAACGGCTGAACGGATTTCGATGAAGTTTGGTTTAGATGAAGAGGATAGTCTGGAAGAACACATAGGCTACTAACATTTGTTTTTTTTTAATCCACGCGGACGAAGTCGGGGGCGAAAGCTAGTATAAAATACTAAGGTAATGTATCAAAATTTCTCGATTACATTATAACGGTCACATGAATAAAAACATCAATAATAGATATATCAATGGTACAGGTTTGTTTACTGCCAATTACCTTGAAGATTACTAGAGCGTCGCAACCGCAGTTTGGCAACCGCGTTCGAGGTCGCAAAACTACGCCTGCCAATCGTATAAACGTATTATCTGCCTGTACGTGAAACTTAAATTGCCTACAGTTCGTACATCACTACCGAATGGTAATTGGGTTTTCTTGTGGGAATAAAAAACAATTTAACTGCGGTAAAGTCTACTAGAAGTGGGATTTCTGAATGATTGAATTGCACGAAACTTGTTTACCCACACGTACAACGTGACGTAGAAAAGCTATGGAAGAAAATTAATATACTTCTAATAATTAATCAGGTGAGAATAGTAGAAGCGCCCTAATTCCCTGCCCGACCAAATAAATTATAACAAAAATTAAATTAAATAAAGGATTTTTTTAAATGTTAGAACCTTAATCATTGCTAAAAGATAAATTGGATGCTTTTAAAGGAAACACATTTAATATACGAATTCGGGAAGATTTAGAAGTGACTAAAAATTCCACGCAGACGGCTAATAGTAAACGAATACATCCGAGTATGCGACAACATAATTAGAATGTAACTGTCAAGTAATAAATTAAAGTGGAAGAAAAATAAAAACGTTAGGAGCCACTGCAGTCGGTTTACATTCAACAATAGAGTGTGTTGATGTTCAGTAATGGCGCTTGCCGCTCAGCGCTTGTAAAATAAACAACATTAATAACCTGAATAAAACAAACTTCGCGGATTGATTTATATCTTAAAAAAAATAGCATCGACGTATAAATATGTGTTTCATTAGCATGCAATCCTTTAATTTTTCAATATGATTTTCCTAATAACTACTTTTGTTCAGTTTGAGTCAAAACGCAAAAACGTCTTAACAGATATCGACGAAATTTGCGACCTATGTAGAACATAGTCTAGAAAAAAAAATAGGTTACTTACTAAGTTTTTTTTTTATTCCCCGCGGACGGAGTCTCGGGGAAAGGCTAGTTGCATGTATGTTTTTATTTTCTAGAACTTACATTATAATAAACCCGACTCTATGCACTATTTGATGTTAA
Source organism: Papilio memnon (assembly GCA_003118335.3). Taxonomy (NCBI): domain Eukaryota; kingdom Metazoa; phylum Arthropoda; class Insecta; order Lepidoptera; family Papilionidae; genus Papilio; species Papilio memnon. The sequence continues at coordinate 3,142,079 of LD688931.1, read as the reverse complement.
CAAAAGCGACATAATAAAGCTTTATGCATTTGTTATAGTCCCCTAACATCGTTATAATTAACTGCTATTATAACTACCACAAATATAGAAACGTTATTTATGTACAACTAAACTTTTAAACTGTTGAATTTGAAATAACTTTGCAAGACATTCAAGGCGGTTACAAACTTTGAAGTCAGTTGGGAGTCTGGAGAATTTACATAAATTTTAATGTCTGGATTTGGAGACGTGTTTTTCTATATTTGTCTTTTAAATAGTCAATCTAGGTTAATTTAGTAATGCAAATAAAGTTACAATAACTTTTGCGCAAAGTTGTAAGTCTCACGGCCGAATACTGAAACGAAACGTTGCTTCGCAAGCAAACTACAATCTGACAGACGTCTACAATTTAATGGTATCTGGAAGTTTAAGCATGGCCTCATCATTTAAGACGACAATATACCAAGTAGACATTTAATGTCTCTGAGTCAGTAAAAAATGCAATCCGTATGACTGGTAAATCATACGGATTATAATCCTTACAAAAATGAATTTCTCAGTAGAGTCGCGTCAAATCATCTGACCTACATAACGGCGCAACAATGGTGAACGACCGAATGTGTAAACATGTCGGAAATCACACACTAGTTTCGTTTACAACACTAAAATAACTCGCATCAGAATTTCCTCGTCGAGAGACGGCTGTTAATGTTAAAAAACAAAAGGAGTAAGTCTTACTTCTTCCGCGATACAAATGTAGAACATCGAGGAGTTATATTAATATGCAAGTGAATCGCTCGACCTATTTGTGTACGCTAGTGGAAACGACCCTTTACCGTCTTAAGTCGCTATAGACTTTTTTTAACTATTAGTTTTAGTCTGCGTGATCTGTTAATTGTAATTATAGATGGACAACTATCCCTAGTAATAAAAAAAAAACAAATGTATTAATTTTATTGCAAAATAAAAGATATGAGACCAATAGCGGCACACCAAAAGGGTAAATCCAAATACTTTTCTGGCCATTATCACAGCTAAGAGGATACCACTCAACTTCAAAACCGTTTTTTCTGTTTAAATATCTAAATAGGGATATGTTAACCGAATGAGAATTTAAAAGACTTTAAAGCTCTAGTTATTCGGAGCAAAATACAATGAATGAAAATCTAACAGGGGTTGCTTAGCCTGCGGGGAATGAAAAATGCCGCGTCGCTTCTTGTGAGGGGAAAATTATATACTCATCGCCTTACAAATAGATTGTAAAGGCTACGGGGGCGTGTGCGGAGACTACTCGTCAAACGAATACGTAGGGTTAGATCGCTGGAGGCTGTGGGGCTGCCGCAAAGAAAGTATGACGTCACGAGAATCAAAATAAATATACGACTCGACATACGAAGCCGTGAATTATTTCAATTGAATATATTTTTTCGAATAGCAGTTCCTTATGCTTTAGAAATATGTAAAAGACGTGGGACATATTTTCGTATCAAAATAAAATTTTAAGATATAAAATAGATTTTACTGAATGTCGATTGCTGGTAATCATTTCCGAACACTTACATATCCAGTTTTCCTGTTAAATAAATAAATAAAACTAACTTAGAAGTCCAGAAAATCTAATTCTGTAAAATCCAAGTTCAAGTTCCAGATTCCTTAATTCTTCAGTTTCAGAACATCAAATTTTTTCATGATCAATTCATTCTACTGTCCTTAGGTTTATACGGTTGCCATAGCTTGTAAATGTGGTCAACAGTGCATAAAAAACAATTACGTTAAATTTTAAAATGTCGGGTAGCAGAAAAAATTGTCCGTGTTGTACAGGGGTCCCAGTGATACAATTTTCAGGAGTAGTCTATAGCAAACGGATAGAGTTAATATTGAATGAAGGCACGGCCGGAGTTTGTCTCTCAATATGTTAACTGTCCGAGGGGAGGTTGCTGGACGAAATAAAAGTTTTATAGGAAAACTTAATCTAAGACGTGTATCGTAATAGATATCTACATAGGTTTTTGAACCCTTTACTATAGTGTTTTAACTCTGAAGTTTTAAGGAAATACTTTAGAAGTAAATGGTGTAAACAGATATCATAAAAACTAATAAAGCATATTAAAATGAAGATAAGTTGAGGCAAATGATAATCGTATAATATGCATGGATATGAACTAAATTAGGTAATGATAAAAATTATCTACAGATTATCTAAAACTGTCTTAAATCTACTACCGGTTTACGATCATGTGGAGAAAACTTTATAAAAAGTTAATTGTTTATCACATTACAAAATCATGGTACATTTCTGTTCTTCGTCTAACAACCATATAATAATACATATAAAGTGAAACGCATGCCCGTTTATCACATGCGTTGGTGTTCAGTGTTGTCTGTTCTAGTTTGCATGCGACAAGAAAGTGGGGGCGTAAGGAATCCCGTCCGGTTGTGTTACGGCTTATTAAGGCGAGTTAGCAACACATTGAATATGTAAAGAAGTTCCTGAATACTTAATAGTGTTAAGGAGGAAGCAGTTTATCGTTCACTGCCGAAAGAAGTGTTTTGGCAAAAGGACTTAATGCCGACCGAAGATCATGTGCAGTAAATATTTATTAGAGGAAATATCGTAACCGAAACTGCATTGATCATTTAAAAGACAGACAAATACAAATAGACCGCGAGTAGGTTTAAATTAAATTAGTTCAACATTCGTATAACACGAACGAAATACATTTTAGAGTTTAATATGCAATATAAGACAGCGGTCACGTAGACAGACGACGCATAAATCAATTTAATGGCACGATTGAACGAAACTGAATGAGCGAGCGAACGGAACGGATGCAAGGCACCTAAACTTGAACGACTCGTTCACAGTCAATGGACTCGTTAATAACAGAGATATGAAGTTAATAGATAAGACTGATGCTTGACTAAATGACGCGAAATAAAGGCAAGTCACTTCTAGCAATAAAGTGACATAAGTAGACGTTTTACTGTAAATTCTCTCATCAATATTCTTAACATTTAAGTGATTGTGGACTCTTTATACGGAATGTTATGATGATAAACGGTCAAATGTTTGCCGTACGATTTCAAGGTCGATATCTCTAATTTAATTAAAGTATATTAGGTATCATCATCACCAGCTCACTATACGTCCCCACCGAGGGGCTCGAAGCCTACCCTAAAGTTAGGGTGACTAGGCCATAGTCAACCATGTTGGCCCACTGCGGATTGGTTTACTTCACACATATCTTTGAATTTCTTCGCCGATATGTGCAGGTTGCATCACGATGTTTTCCTTCACCGTAAGAACGTCGGGTAAATTATGTACATATGAAAATTCGAAATATCGAAAAATCACATTGGTACATTGCGGCGGGATTCGACCAAGACCCAAGACCCGTAGATTACAAGTCAAGTGCTTAAACCACTGAGCCACCGACGCTCTTTTATTAGGCATAAGGACGAAGTATTTTTTCTGTCAATATGTAAAATTCATATTACTATAGTTATGTTGTATAGCTAAACTTTCGACAGTCTTAACATCAGAGTATAATAACATACCTACTAATTTAAGAAAATGTTAATTCTTGTATGCCCAATATTCCTGTCTAAAAGATTCATAACGAACTGGTCTAAATTTGACCAGTTTTTACATTATCACTTACATTCTTTATTCAACATCCGAAGCGTTTATGCAAAAGATAATGAACAAACTTTTTCAACTGTATTTAGATGTAAAAGTGTGTCGCGACATTTGTAAGTTACATAAAAATCAAATAAAACTATCGAGCAGAGATCTTTCGTCAATATCCGAGTTGATAATCTTATTTTTTCTGTACTATTATTATAAAGAGTAAAGATTTCTATTTTTGTATGTATTTGATGCAAAAACTATTAAACTAAAAATTCTTTCACCATTACAAAGGTAATTTATCTGTAACATAGGCTGTTTTTTTTTTAATTACACGCGAACAAGATCGCGAGAAACAGCTAGTTTTATGTAAAGAAATTAAATATATACTTACATACGTACATACAGTATTACTGAACTCTACAGAACATGGTACGTTGAGTTTATAACCTTTGAATAATTTTGTTCTCTAGGCAAGATATGGGTTATATTGGGCACATCAATAGCTGAATAATTGACATATCCTTCCTTTTCATCATCCAAATCTTAATTGAAACCATTTGGTGTATAAGATTGTAACATAAGAGTAGATAAAATTAGACTTTTAGGTTAGAAATTGTTCTCATTCATAAACTATTTACAATATAGATAGATAAATGTCTCTAGATTTTTTTATGTGTAAGTTGGCCTTATTCAAAACTTAGATATATAAAATCTAAACTTAATTCATCAAAGTGGAGAATACAAGATACAGTTAATGTTCTAACACAGTACTTCCTGCAACTCGCCACACCAGTGAACGTATTTTAGCCACTTTATTTGAGCAGAGCGTGTTCCCGACACTCGATAGGGCAACTTGTGACACTCCAATCCTGCTCAGAACATTATAGCTCTCATTAACCGAATTTAAGCCATATTATTTGATCGTTTAAGATTATAATGCCGTGTATTACATAAACAGTTACTGAATCGTTAAAAATAAACACTTTCCCCACCGGTTTACGGTCGAATTTACCTTGAAAATAATAAAAAAAAAACATTGAATGTACTAAAAGAGAAAATTGTGATACACTTGCGAACGCTACAATGTTGATAGCTTTGTTTTTGTTGGGTTTAAAATGGTTTGGACTCGAAAGCACTTTTAAAAGTTGAGCAATATATTACTTTCTTGCTGCCGGTAGTTGCAACAAATTCTATCTTTTTTATGATACTGTTCAAATACTAGTAGTTAAAAGTAGATATTTAACAAGTTTTTGTATTGTGTACGTTAAATTCACATAAAACCACGTCCCATTTAATTTATCTTATCACGTTTTAAGAATTATCAATTGTCCTAATGTTTAGGTTTCTGATAAGGTACATTACCAAATGCAGTTCAATTAGGTGTATCGTACAAATGTTATCGAAATGTGTTTCTATGGCATTTCAATGGTAATTTTATTTAAAGTACAAACTAGTAAAAGAAAGGTGTCGCCAAAGTCCCGATAAGGTATATGTTTAAATGGTTTTGCGTCATTCAACGATTATTTTATTTTTGTATTCTATTATGGTTAATATTTTTTTGGAGAATGACCCAGGTCTAAGAAAATAATGTTATAAAAAACAATTAACAATTGACAATATGTCAACAATAAACACGTTCCTATCTGGGATATATAAACGAAAATCAATGCTAGAAGTGCTAAAAGTTGTACATATTTTTCCTACAAAGAAAATAGACATGGGTGATATAAAAATGTTCTTTTTTGCACAACGTAACGTTACGCCAGAAGAGAAAATGACGGAACAAAAGTCGGTCGAGCGTGGCGGTGAGTAGAAATCATGCGTGAAACAGCCTTTAGTAGATTTATCTACTACTGTAGTAAACTGATTGTAGGGCACTGGATCTAATCGTAAGCGATACTCGATGACTCGAGAACTGGTAATCGATTTATTGCCAATTGTAAATCGTAGGCGAGGCGGAAGCTTGCGTATGATTTATTTCGCAAGTAGTGTAAGGGAGAAATCTATTTTCGGATTCAAAATGGAAAAAAAATATTACTTTTCAGAAGTGTATCTTATGCTTTATCCTTCTCTAATTGCTCGTCTCACCAATTATACGCCATATAGTATCTTCATATATCTATACTCTATACTATTATAATAAAGCGTAAAGACACACTTCTTTGTTGCCTAAGATGTCAGCAATTACAGAATATTTTAAAATAATTCTTTTTTTAATAAAAAGCCCTACACTTACGTCACGCTTTAGGCTATATATTTTCACGCCATTAAACTTAGGGTGTAAATATTTTGGATAAAAACCCTAATGTGGGAAAGAGACCATAAGTTGCTGCCAACATCAAGGAAGCAAGATTGCCATGGTTTGTCATTATGTCATGTCATTTTGACATTTGCAATTGATAATTTGACATATGTTCTTATAATATCACGCGGATGAAGCCGCACGGGAATAGCTAGTCTATACTAATATTAAAAATAAGAATGATTTGTTTGTTTGTTTGTTGTCAGCCTTTAATAGGCTTCTGATCTATAGAATCTATTTAAAAATTCTTGCACCGTTAGATAGCTATCTATCACTGAGTAACATAGGCTACACTTATTACTATATTTATTAAATTTAGCTCGAATGAAGTCGAAACCAAAAACTAGTCTTCAAAATATTTGTATTTTTTTCAATAGAATTCAAAGAGCGACTTATCATCGTCTTCGTTTCGTAGTATCGTGTTCAAATAAATAACATAATTTGAAGAATGTCGCAAGTTTCGTCTAATAAAAACTTTGTTATTTCCACTTCGTATTAGCCTCTCCCTGCAGCGTATCTAAGAAATGTGACGTCCGATTAATGTCCCCGGCGGCTCGGCATCAACTACCGAATTTGGTGCCCGCATCGGATGGGGGTCAATGACCTCTAGTACACACTGGCGGATCTGTGACGTCGAAGCGATTTGATTACTAGACACTGATGTAACAAGCATCTTTGTTATGTTTACTTTCATGCGTTAAGTGATTGCATACCTATGTGGTTACAATCTCAAACTAATTAATTATTTCTATTTAATATCAAAACAAATATATTTGCAATAATATAAAGGCAATGAGTAATACTTTACCCGGCTGTTGACTTCCAATGATTTTGCAGTATACATATTATAAAAATAAAATTCGCTGTTAACTTATTTAAATACTGTTATATAATTAGAAGCCGATTAGATTTATTTTAATTATTTAATTTCGCGTTTATAAATACCAAATATTAGCTGTTGCTCGCGACTTCGCCCGCGTGGTATTAAAAATAACATAAAGTATAGCCTATGTTACTCATACGATATATTACCTTTCTAACGGTGAAAGACATTTTAAAATCAGCCCAGTAATTTTTGAGTTATTTCAATACATACAAAATTACAAATCTTTCCTCTTTATAATAGTA
>LD688931.1:3116658-3134949 GCA_003118335.3 Papilio memnon | reverse complement strand
ACAAACAAAGTTTTCCTCTTTATAATAGTACAGATAGATAGATATAGATATAGACTAACGCGGAAGTTTTGACAGATTTAAAAGCGGATATATTTAATAAAAGGTAAGTTGTAAAAAATCTAATTATCTTTAAATCAACTATAACAATTTTATATAATCTATCTATCACCTATCACCGCATCGCATATTAATCTAATAATCCATAGTGATCAAGTAATACTGCAGTTTAAGCCACAAAACAAGACATGCATTACTAAATCACCTGTGCTATTTTTCAAACAAAGGCGATATTTGCATGTCTTTGAGGTCGAGCATTGCGGCTGGGGAATGTACCTATATCGTAATGACTCATTCCCTTTGTAGTTACAATCTGCCTTCCTGGTTGACACCGTTGGTAATTTACTGCGGATCATGACAAAAGTACGATGATGATCTAGTAATATTTAGATTTTTAAACATTTTCCAAGTAACAAAATAATTAACAACTAAAATTTAATTTGAATTTAATGAAACTATTTCAAGATATAGCTTTAGTTTGTCTACTATGAAGACATTCATAAATATTTAGATAAGAAATCAACCTAATAACGTATATCGTTGACACATAGACCGTAATAGCGCTGGCAAACAATGGCATCCGTGTACGCCAAGCTTTATTTTATCAGCACTCAATGAGAAATATATTGTGACATGCTTTTGCAATAGTTTTCATATTACACTTATTATATACTATATATTAATTCAATATGTTAGGTCATAAATCGATATTTTTTCAATCTAATCATTTTAAATAGACTTCGATATTACGCTTTTTTTCGTTCTATGAAGAGATTTCATCCCATGGAGCTTAAGGAACGGACGCATTAATTATTTTTAATTAATAACAACCCGAATCCTGGCAACCCTCACTCCCAAATCGCAATTTAAAAATCTCATAAACTACTAAATATTTAATAAACGACACGAGAAAAACCGTAACGACTAACGAAAAAACGTTAAGCGCGAATTGAAATTCCCGAAACGTTTTGAGAGATTGAAGAGGCTTTTATGGAAATGGACTGAGCGTGCATTGGACGATAGGCGCCCACCCTGACGTACATCCAGGGTTTCCACTAATGTTTTAGAAAATCCAGGACACTGCAGAAACGTGATATTTTTTCCTATTTCACGACAAACGACCTTTCTAAAGGGTCAAAGAAAAATATAAAACCTCTTTATAATATCAAAATCGATTTAATTAAACAATCGTAATATACGAAACATAAAAAAACTATTTTGATAGTGAATTATTAATTTTATCCGTGCGATATAAGATCGGGAATATAACTTTGTATAGATATTAGTTGTAGATACGACTTCATAGTTTATTAATGTACGGTTACGCCCTTGCCTCGGCCAGTGTCTCTGGTTATAGCATAAACAATACTCTAGTGCTCTGAAGTTGGGATGGCGGGACAGTTTATGGCTTAACCCTATCGCTGTATCTAGGAACGCAGTTATCGTAAGTCAGTCCAAACTTTGTATGGATAACGTAACAAAGCAAATTGGAGAGACAACATTCACTTCAGACTGTACATATAATGTTTGATCTAAGAAGAGGAGAATCATTTTTTGGGTCATTACGAATTTCTTCAGTACATCAAAATTAATAAACATATCGGCACAATTTTTAATATAGGATCCTAAAAATAATTCCAAGAGAAGTCTATGTTGTATCTATGTTTAAAATACGATCAGGACTGTCCCAAAAAGATGGGACACAGGTGGAAATTGTGATTACACCGCCATTTTAAACATTCATGCCTCCGCCTGCAATTTACTCGTCGCAGATGCTTCACCTATTTGAGTCGTATAAAACCAACGTTGACGCCCGTCTTGGTGTTTCAAAATGTAAACTCTATTTTACTTACCTTTGCATGTAATTATGCTTCCATGTTTTATGCATTTTTAAAAATTATTTGTTGGGAAGCGTAGAATTTCACGTAGAGCCGGAAAATAAATTTCAATGGGAGATGAAAACATTGTACATGTAATTTTTAATTGACAAGGACTTTGTAGTTGATTTTGACACGAATTTGTATGTTAGGAAAACTGGGAAAAAGAAAAAAAATTCAATTAGCATCATTACAATTTTGCGCTAGTTTAAAAATAAAACTCGTTATGTGTTTTTTTTCAATACCGCTGAAATAATCACAGCTATAACGTTAGACTGGTAATATAAATTTGTCAACGAATTGATAAATGATTCGACTGCAATAATTGTGTTTCAATCCTGATGCGATCGAACTAAATTAAATTGAAAGTGAGTTCATATCGTATTAAAGTCATCAATATGCACACTTTTTAATGTGTCCATCGCCAACAAGGCAGATATAAATTATTCATGGGAACCAAAGTGATTCAAACGGGCGACAATTTGGTCATCAAGAATAGCGTATGTATATAATTTTTTATGATATAAAGCATATGTAAAACTTGAAATGTATAGTTAAAACAGAAAATGACAATTATCTTTTTTAAATTTGTTTTCAGTTTTACTTGATATGTGTTGTTACATCACCGCATAACATCAGGTAGGATGGTCAGAAGCTGGTTTCTTTATTCTAATAAAAAGTAGATAAAACAATGTATAGACCATCCTATTAAACGAAACTTTTACTACTAATACTACGCATTGTCAAATGATTTTGATGATGAATTTGTATTTATACTATGTTATACTCATTATTGATGAAATATTTAACATCGACTGACAGGAGTATCAGAAATAAATCCGTCCTGCCATTAAGGTATTAAAATATGCGTTTCCCCCTCCAGTAAATTGTGCGGATTGGCGCCATGTTTGATTTAGAATGGTGACTTCCGATGGGATTGGGGCATGAATTAAGTACATTATCTGCGCCGGAAACGACGCCAACGGCTCTTTGAATATAATATCAATAAATCTTATGATTATTGCTTCTCAGTAATGTTATTGAATCTTTTATTTAATTATAATTAATAATAGAGATACAAATTTGTTGAACAACGATTGACTAGGTCCAATTAAATTAATATTACGTACAATATCTTGCAGTATGCGTTGTAATACGTACGACCTGGCTTGATCCAAAAGTAACGTCATAAAATAAAATAACAGCAACTACTTACGTGAAGCAAAATCTTTGTATTTGACATTTGACAGAGTTAAAGAAACTGTAGAGAAGTGCAAGGAAATAATTAAATATTTTTGCTAGATATACAATCGTATACATGTATTTTAACAGAAATGGTACAATGTAATCATTCGAGATTATCATAAGATTTAACCACGATTTGGATTTCTCTCGTCTTACATCGGAGAACTGATTTGAATAAATGGGACCAATATTCAAATAAATGGATTCAATATTCAAATATATTCTAAGGGTAAGATTACACTGAGTTATACATGACATGTTTGATATTTTTGCAACTTGATCATTCGAAACTGTGTACTCTCGTTGTTCATTGGAGATTGTGTACAGTGACTAAGTTCTTTGAAAATTATGACAATCAAAAACATTTCATGAAATAGTCCGCCATTAAATGAAAAGGTAGTTTTCCTTACGTTTACATTAACTTTTATTAAATTGTTGAACTTCAATATTTACTACGTTATCATAAAGTATATCCATTAAATTGTTCAATAATTCAAAGCAATTCGCATACAAACAACTATCAGGAGTCACCCAGCATGTTCTGGGAAAGAGCGTGTGATATACATTAAGTTCGCTTCCCTTCATATCGTCCATCGTCTATCAATTACCTGATTACGCATGTAATAGACATGTCTCGTGATCGGTCGAGATAATCATCGTCTCGCATGCCGCCACTAATTGATATGTTCTGTACGATGTCCTACATACTATTGTCCATGTATCTTAATTTTGCAACGTTAGAGAGCCTAGGGTAAAGATTTTTTTACAATGATCACACGGCGCGTCAACAATTTTAGACAAAGAATATAATAATTATTAAAATAATGAAAGGGTATGATAGAAAAGACAATTAATGAACACGATCTATTTTCAAAACATGATGTGTAAGTAGTTTCGATTCACCTTTCTGAGTAATAAACTTCATCAAAATTCAATTTCCATGTTAAAATTGAAGTCGAAACAAAAACTAGATCGTCGAGTATCGCACGAACTTCAATAACAATTTGCAAATATGAATCGTGATTTAATAATCAAAATCACTGCAGCATTCAAACTGCAATTTCGTTATGGGGAGCTGATATTGGATTTCTCTGTGGAATTTGTTTGGGAACACTCGAGGGATATAATGCGATCCCGACCTTCCTATCCATTGTGCGGGGCCGCGGATCGCGCTTCCGTTTTATTTCAATTACATTGGCCACTGATCTGACATTATCAATGTTGAATTTACTTATTTAACAGTAAACATATTCTAACTTTGGATCAAGATTTTTGTTCAAAATTGTTTCAACTCTTATAGATTATCAAAGATGTTTCACTGATTATCCATCCTATCATCAATCGTATATCCTTTATAAAGTCCGGATTTGAGACTTAATTTCTAATACCTTTTAGATTATTTATCCTTCTAAATAGATAGCTATTTTTTATTTTATTAAATATCTTGAATATTGACTGCATTTTCTAAAGTTTATTCACGATCATTAAAACATTTTCTAAACGAATAATTCTTGTTAACAACTTCTATATCAAGGAAATCTACAAGTGTAATTAACACATGCGATGATAATATATCAGCTATCTTTAGATTTATTACACCGCTGTATATTATATTTCCGTTTCCATGTTACGCAAGATGTGGCTGGATGTATTACCATTTTAATTATGAATAATCTGGATTCATAACTTATGTCCTTTCTATACATTCGAATGAATAAACCTTCATTTAAATAATCCATATATTTTTTTTCTATATTCTTTACAATTCTCGCCTTTAAGTTTTCATCTTTATAGTAGGAGAATCAATAATTTCTTATGCATTCAATAAAGTGCTAGTTATAAACAGAAGATCGGTCTAATTAATGAAACATTGATTGTACGCTTTCACAAAACAAACAAAGAACTCGGCAACGAAACGAGAAGTACAAAAACAAACAAGAGCAAAGAGAGACTTGAAAACGTAGGGCTACGTTATAAACAAACTTTCCAGTACAATGTTATTGTTGGACTTGCTGTAAATGTTAATATTAAATGCTAACAAAATACAATACCAATTCTCATAGAAATTAGACGTTTTACTGCTAAATTCAAAATAATTTTCAGGTTACTCAAATAGTTATTAAGAAACTCCTTTAGTGACCACTAAAGAACTGCAATGGTCTTTAAGATTAATCTAAAATACTCCAAAATTAGTACAAACATTGTCCAACCAATGCATAATAAGCATTTAATTGATCAAAGCTTTTAGTATGTAAACATTGTTCAAATCAAACAATATTACCGCGGTTAGGGCTTATAGCAATCCCCAAAACCAACCCTTTACGTGAAATTTTCAATCAGTGCAATTCATAATCCATACAGTGTTGTTAAAATGTATGCATTGCAGAGCTGTGTTTATTAAATCCCCCGTAATACGAGGGCAAGCAGACAATTAGGGCTGTCCAGGGAATGCGCCTGTCAATCACTATAGTACTCGAGCGCGGTTATGTGATAGTAGTGACCGGATATAGGGGAGGCAGCCCTTGAACGGCATAAGCACTGTATCGAATGTTTGATATTGACTACCTGGTGGAAGGGTTTTTAACAGTTTTTTTAATGCTTTATTGCATTTATACAATGAAAAATGTAGTTCTTTACAAATGTTAATTTTATCATTAACTTTTTAAGTTTTTTTAAATCACAACTATATTTTGTCTTCTTGGTAATGCATTTGTCTAATATTGCAATCAATAGACCATAATAATGAAAGAAGTAAGCCTACGTGCATTAAGCTTATATTTCCTTGTTCAATATAATCTGACGATCAATATGGATCACCGCGTTGGCTGACCACCGATAAAAATATTCCTCTGAGTTAAATCACACTAATATTATAAATGCGAAAGTTTAGATGGATGGGTGTTTGTTACAGTTTGTAGCCTAAACGGCTGTCTAACTCAATTTTGTTTTTTTTAATTCCACGCGGACGGAGTCGCGGGCGAAAGCTAGTAATAAATATATTAGAAATAGACCATTATAAAATAAGATAGATAAATAACGTAGAGGAAATAAATTGCACTTTATTTTAATCTCTGTCGAGCAATCGGGTTCCAGTACCATCAATTAAGTAGCAAACGACTGAAACAGATGAAATAAAAATCCTCACGGTAGTCTAGCCTCGGGCGATCGCTGGAAACACCGTCTGTCGAGCGCTCTCTAGTGACGTACCGAGTTACAGGAATACTGAATCGATTGTGAAGCATTCCAATGACTTCAAAGTTCTCCATTTGGAGTTCTCCATTCGCAATGGGATGCAGTTTGACTGTAAATTAGACATTGATAGCTACATAATACCACACATTGAAGGAGTTATATATTTCATAGCAATCTTATATTTTTTTAATTAAAATTTATATAAAGACAGGGAGATGAAATGGAAAATCAAGAGTTATTTAAATTAAAGAATTTGATCAAAATGGTACCTACTAAACGATAGAATGATCTGATACTTTTATTTCGATACAAAGGACAAGCAACAAAAGAAATATTAATAAAAAAAACAGTTCAAATACAAGACACCGTATTTATATACTAAATCTCGCTGTACAAAAAAACACATCACTACTAGGGGTGTTTACGACTGACTAAATTTTAAGTTATGGTATTTAGATGGAATGGTTCATGCAGAGTACTTCTGAATCGCTTTGCCTCCGGGCAAATATGTCAAGTGCATTTAACGCTTGGCACAAATTATTTTCCTTCATCCAATAATTGACAACATAAATGGATAGCATTTTGTAAATTTTATTTCTGAATATGTTATAAAAAAAAACAATTTTGAATCCTTAATAAGCATTACGTACTGGAAACTATCCAGAGATTTTTTAATCATTTCCCTCTAGTATTATGAAACTATCACATATTTTCTTTCTATTCAATATTCTGTTAATTCCAGAAGCCTTCACACAGTTAAATTGTGAATAACTTGATTGTAAACCACGTTTATTCACTCAGTATAATTGAAATAAAAGAGCCAAGTCCTTTAATAAATCGACATCTAACACGTGAATTGCTCCGAGGCAGTAATTTGATGGCATCCGAATTAACCCTTAGGGCATTTCAACAACGAGGGATTTGATGAAAACAGACTCGCCAGGATAAACAAAATGAACTAAACAGGCAAGGTCGTAATTGCGAAGCTACGAGCTTCATCTAAACGATGGTCATTCAAATTAATGTAAATACCAATATTTATAATATATTTTAAATGTAATATACGAGTATGTTTAAATAAATGTACTGCTCTGTAACTTTTGTAAAACTTTTACTTTGACAGATATCACAAAAGTTGACAAATAAAACATCTTAAGATTAAGGTTAAATAAGAAGTCACTCGTTTAAACTTCTGTATAAAAGTAATTCAAAGATATATGTTACAGATAAAGTCGTGTGCAAGATTTAAAAAAGCATTTGATGTTATCACATGAGTTACAATGTTACAAATCTTATTCCGTTTCATTCAAGTTACAGTCGCTTTGGACCTGCTTCCGGGAACATGTTTTTATTCCGATTGTAAGCAATGTTTTGTAACATGTTACGATTGAAACATGTTTCAACTGTTTCTTAGAGAAATAATAATACATTAAATACTCGCTTCACTGGTTACTACTTGAATTTCAATGTAGGTAATGTATAAGTTAACATTTATATCAGGTACTTTAGGAAACATAAATTTATAAATAATGAATTGTAGTAAATCACAGTACGTAAGAATGAAAAGTTTAAAACCATTTTTAGTTAGACCAACACCAGAATTAAGCTATAAAAGTTTGGACTCAAATAAATTATTAAAAGTTAATATCCAACTAATTTGTTCATCAGTATAAAACAGACTCTGGTTTTAGAAAGGTTCTAAATTATTTTCACTGTAAATAATAATGAATTTATGAGCCAATCAATCACTGTCTTTATGATGAGTTAAGTACCCTAAAAGCTCACGCTTAAGAATTTGCGCCGTTGCCAATCCTCTCGTATGATCGTCAATAAATTGAATCGCGTTGAGACAAGAAGCTCGCTGAACGCCGGTTGACGGCCTGAATTAACAGCTAATTTTATCGTTAATGTTAGTTTCACACGAGGAAAGATAATTGAAGCAGAGCAATGACACTGCAGTATAGGTTTGGAGTTATGTGTTAAAACAAAAGTGGCGTTGAAATATTTACTGCTCTGCCTTACAAATCTACCTTCGTGCGAAACTACCATAACTCCTATAAAGAGAAATGTACACGAGGCAGACGAGCAGATATATGTTAATGAGCAATTAAAATTCGCATTAACGCCTTCACGATCCACTTTTGACTTGTTCGATAAAGATTTGTACTAAAATTGTAAACCAAGCGTAGAGGGGTTTTAAAAAAGTAAAGATATGAACAGAAGATGCCAAACTAGTAAAAAAAGGAACTAAGCCTCAACTGTTTTTGTTTCAATATATTGAGAAAGTCGATATCTTCTTGCGTCACTAGCAGCATGTCTTGGTCATTTTAAATTTCTTATGATACCAGCATTAATTGAATTAACATCTCAACCTGTTGTAAAGGATGTTGCCGATGTTTGTGATGACATTTTCTAACAAATGACAGTCATTAGAGGAAAAGCTACAAACTTACTAGAGAGTAGTAAATGCATGAGTAATAAGCTATTTGTGAGACATTGTAATTGGACATTTTCTAGAAAATGTTAGAAATTGCACTTTAAACTTTAAATGATATGCATGCCGCTATAACAATAAAAAAGAAGCGATTAAACATTAATTGCAATCAATGACTATGAACTTTAATATTAATATATAGCTTAAGAAGTAAACAAAGCAATCTTCAGCTCATACATTCTGTCGACGTTATTAAGGTAATCCGTCTATCTAAGTAAACAAATTGTTAATCCTTAATGAAATATCACATCAAAGGGAAGCTTAATAACTATATCTGTGTACACAATATAAGTCTGCGTCATTCTATTAATCTAGTATGGCGTCGATCCGCTTATATCGGTCTTAATTAATGCGCGCCGATTGAAGCCCGGAGGCCTTTATCTTTTGATTGACCTGTCGTTTCGAACTGAATACACACAGGCAAACGATTTGACCAGTGTGACCAAGTACTACCATATTATGAGACTGGAACAAAACTTATATACATGTAAGAAAAATTGAGTTCAAGAGTAGTTAAAACATTAATGATTTTAGGTTACCCTTACATGGTTTGTTTTTTTTTTCGCTATACAATATTTATTCTATCTCTAAGTTTATCAACTTTTATTAAATATAACTTAAATGTGGTCACCCTAGTCTTAATGGAAATCGATAACATCATATCGAACAATACTGCAGGGAACTTTGCACAATGCGCTCGCATGCACAGTTAAGCGTTTAATGGAATTTGATAGACTGAACTGGATTTTACAATTCGATAACAACGTAGTCTATTTAAGATTTAATGACTAACACGATGAGCGCAGCTTCAACGAAACTGTTTACATTACATTTATTAATAGTATCGATTTTTTATGTTGCAACATTAAATTTACTCTTAAGTGACTACAAAATTTATGGTCAACGAAAACATTTTAGCTTACAACACAGCTTAATAATTAGAACTAAAATATTATATTACAATAAACGAAATTGTTAAAAAATCAAACGTTGAGTCATATCAGTAAATAAATAATTAGGATATATTTTTACTACTCCGACAATGAATTATTTTCGCTTTTATAGTTAAAATTAGGCCGAATTTTCCTCAAATGCATTTTAGTTCTACAACACGCTATCGCACAGTCACGGGTTCTTCGTAGAACAGGGAATCCGTATCAATGCGAAGTTTCCACGAAGCATTGAGTCAGACACACGTATCAAATATCTAGAGATGTGAGTACAATCTTAGACGTTTAGGAAAAACCAAGCAATAGCACCAATCTAATACCATTTTCACGAGAGAACAAAATATACTCGTAGTTTATTCTGAGATTTCGAACACTTAAATCAACAAAAATACGCAGTGAATTTCGTAACAAACGCTGTTATCTCATTTAAGAAGTCGAATCGTGTGACAATAATACAAACGCTGTGAAATAGGACGGAGGCAAGGCATTAAATTCGTTAAGTCGGCCATTCATTCCGGGGGACTGTTTAAGCGGCCACTTTGCGACAATTAGCCACGGCGCCGATTGCGACTCAATGGACAGTAAGTGCCTCACTGTGGCGGACATACTGACAAATCAAATATATGCTCTCATATATACAAATTTTAAAAGCATTATTTCACGGACCAACTCTTTAATTTTTATCAGCCTTCTTCTTTTACAAATATAGATATCTAGGCTAAACCAATTGGCCTTTGCAACGGGTTCTCTGGACAGATCATTGATTGATCATTGGATCTGTCGGTCTTACAGGATTTTTAGATTACGATTTCGTTAGGTCTTCATCATTCCATTGCTTGAATGATGAATGAAAGTTGAACTTTAATATAAGTTGCCTCAATGAAACTTCATTCACTTACAACTTTATTCGTTTCCTTCATATTGTCAGTTCTTATTTTCAATATTTCGACTACAAAACTATTGCAACAGTCAAAGTATTTGACGCGCGTGTGAACGTGCGTATCATCCACACAATTAGCTGAAGGCATCTTAATTAGGGTCTAATTCGTTCAGCGGCAACAAAATTAGCGGGCGTCATCGCGTCGGACAAGCGTGGTGCGCTCGTTAGTACGGAGCGGTACGGCGGGTTTTATTGTGCAAATCAGTTGGTGCAATTAGCATAACAAACGGGTGTGCACGCACGGACAGTTCAGAGTGGACGTTAGGGCCGGGACACACGGTGCACGGCCAGACTGCCAAGCGCCGTGTTCGCCAGACCGTGCCTAACTCAGCTGTGCTTTACAATTTATTGACGGAATTTAGAGCTAAATATTTCTGTATCAACGGTGATCAAGATAATTTTGTTACTCAATTAAAAAACAGCTTTTTAGTGCGCAATCGATTATTGAATGTTTTCCTTCTGCTAGATATAAATGAGTTCTTTCACCTTTAAAACTCGTATATCTGAAAGACTTCAAGTACCTACCAATGTTTTTGTTAATGTTTATTACGTCAAAACTACAAAAATATAAATTTTCCGACAATTTTATACCGGACTTTGTAGACTAGAGTGCGTGAGTGGAAATAAATTGAAGGCGGAAGAAACCACAAGGATAATAATTATCGAGAAAATCTGTCTAGAATTCCATTATCGGAATGAGTGACGTCCCACGGGAGGCGGCGTCCGGTGCAACCTTCGGGGACGTCCGCAGCGAGACCAAGTTATTGTAATGAGAGCGACAGGGATATTTATGCCCCGCCACGCGTCCCGAATACGCAATGAGTCCGGAGCCACGCGCAACGGATATTCCGATATTCGGATATTCAATATAAGGGGGGATACACTCGGAATTTTTGTTATTTGCGACATTATTTACTCCGCAAACATTACCGACAGGTGCCTACTGGCGCTTTTGCATCGACAAAGAGCCGGCCTTGTTCGTAAATTGATACCATAAGCCTCTAAGAGGGCTCTTTTCAATTCTAAAAGCGTGTCACGTTTTTTCTTTCTTGCTTACTTGTTACAATATTTGTTTATGCAAAGCAAAGTATGCAAACAGAAATGCTAAGGGCGTAAATATCCTCTAATGTTGCAAATAAAAAACAAAGTAACTTAATATCGGCCCATTTCATAGTATGGTTATTTGTCTTTGTTCTAGAACATAATGTAGTATAGTTGTACACATGTAATTTTGTAAACTTAAACCAAATTATCCCAACAAACTTGTTCACACAAAGTAATAACTCAAGTGTCCATATGTTGTAGCAACAACTCCCATTAGACCGAACTGACGAAATTATGTAAGTTCTCAGTCCGTTAATATTGATTGAACCAATTTATTATGCGGGAATATCAATTATTCTAGTTTATTTATTACTACATTCAATAACATTTAGGAACGTCTACAAACGAGTTTTACTATCATTAGGATGTTCTTTATTTAGAAGTAATAACTAGTCTAACTTCTAAGCAAACATGACCTCACACCAAGGATCAAATCAAAGCTCATCACGGAAGCTTTGACTCGGATTACACTAGGAAGTCAAGTAGCCTTAGGACATAACCAAAACCATTCCTTAGCACGAAGTTTTTATACGCTTATTCAAATACGCCACTTATTTTACTGATCTGAAGCTTTTCTTACAGAAATCATGGAAGAAAACTAAGTCACATCTCATTTTTACCAATTAAGGTATTTTAAATCACACGTAATACTAGATAAATCCGAATAAAAATAATAGTTTAATAACGCATTCATGGGGAAAAAAGAAGTTAATAACGTCGAAAGCTATGAAAGGAACCTTACAAATCCTTTGACAATAGTAAGGTGTCCCTTCTCGACGAAGAAAATTATTTTTCCGTCAACCTTTCATTCTTGACCGTCTGTTTAAATATGGCGTCCGGCAAATATCATTCTGCCATTGTCGGGATTTGTGCCGGGATCATTCCCTCCTTTCTGTTGCAAAATGCCTACAATATTTTGGAGCCGATTTATATTTTGTTTTTCTTACAATGCTTTTACTGATATTACATGAAGAGATATAGCTTGTGGGACTCGTTTATTTGGAATAGAGTTTTGTGGTTTCTTCTTGGATATCCGTTCGTTATGCATTTTAATTTGGTCAGAATATTATTGAACAGATAGCATCGAAGCATCTCTTCTACTTCGCATAAGTTTAGTGATGTTTTGCCGTATTTAAATTTATCGAGTGCTTATTCAACATCACTTCAATTATATTTACACTAAAAGATTAACATCCCCTTGCTTGTATAACTTCAATGTTATTCACCAATGTCTTCATATCGTGTGGGACATTTTTAGTTGTTCAATTGTTTTATTGTTTCGTCCATCAACAAAGACCAACTCTGTCTAAACATGTCGTCTGCACGTGATACTAAGAATTGAGCGTGTAAAAACTTTCATCACAACACCTGATATACGGTATTATTTACTGATAGAACTACTATAGTATTTGCTAAAAGTACAATACGAACTATGAAGTGCCATAAGCTTACAGTAATATAAAATAGTATTGCTTTAAAATAAGACGGTATTTCTCATTCTCAATCCATCTGTTAATTTTTTGTCTATCTCTTCTTCTATCATCAGCGAGAATAGAGTAGTATGAACTCCTGTTCATACTACTACTAGCTGTCGATTTATTTTTCACATTTATTGTAAATGTTATGACCGTAGGTGTACCGTTTGTTCCTTTAATTCCTTCGATATTTAAAAGTACAGATAACTGTAAATCTCAAGCTAAATTCAATAAAATGGCAATTTGTCGAAACGTCCGCTATAAAACTAATAGTTCTAATCAGTAGTTAGAGGCATTCAGAGCGGGAACTGGCAGCCATTGTTACGGCGAGCGGTAAACTTTATCTAGATAATTATCATAAGAACGAATACCAGCTACTACACTACTTAGAACTGTTAATTCTTCTTTCTTTTTTATTTTCCTTTTATACTCTCTTGATTGAAATCTTTTTACATCAATTATGATGCGTTTATCACTTTATTTGGATTTAGAGTAATTGTTTTGAAGTTTTTGTAGAGTAAGAGCGGGCGCATACCTTTGACTATACAATCGCACAACTACCGTGCGATTGTCGATTGTTTCGCAACCCATTCAACTTTTTAGTTGCACAACTATTAATCGAGTAGTGTGCGCATCTCCATATAAGCGCATAGCAATCAAAGTGCCATAGTTTTCTCAAAGGTGTGCGCGCGTTCAAAGTTTATCAAAATAAAAGTTATGCTACTTTCTTTAATAAATTTCTCGAGTCTTACTAAGCACGATTTCTAATTAAATAAACGATGAATACCACTTAATACAATTTATTCTTATTAGACCAGCTGGTCTAATAAGAATAAAGCTTACATACCAAAATACAAACATTGTAAAATATCAGCAAGGGTTTCTACAATCAGATTTTATGATTTCCTTCCGAATCTACCCATGAATGTGTTGACACGGGACTGTTTACAATTGTCGTAAAAAGTTTTCCATGGCCGAGGACAAACTGGCAATAGTCCTGATGTTACGAGTTTACAGACTGATATAGGCATTGGGGGCTTATTTCCCTGATTGCCTCATACCTTAGCGTATATCCCGTTCTATAACCATGATCAAAAAGTTTTTTATATTTTCTTACTTTCATATACCTGAAAAACTTAGTTTGTCTCAAAGACTTCGAACTTCACATAAATGGTTGGTCTTGAATGGTAACAGCGACAGAAAATATGAGTAAGCGATTTTAATAACCCTTTTAGTTGCTAGAATACTTGATATTCTTGGATTTGTTAACTGGAGAACCAAAACGATTGTAGAGGTTAAACATACGAATGAACTTGATGAAAACAAAATCACGTAATAGTTTAATATAATTAGATATAAAGAAAGTTTATAACAAAGTTACGTATTAATTGGAGCGATACAATAAACGTTAGCGATGAATTGACGGGAAGACCGCTAAAGGAGGGCGATAACGCAAGAGACGAGTCAAGACGCGATAAAGTCAACCCCTAATAAAAAGCTGTGGTACTCACAGTCAGATTATTGGACGGCGGCTTATCTAGCAACTTAGTCCGCCCCAAATTGAGTGAACAAGAATAATGGATAAACTTTCCACTCATTGCGTATAAAGATAATGAACACACCGATTAGGAGAATGTGGTAAATATTAAGAAGGCTGCTGCAGTTGATTAGGTTGGAAACTTCCAGATAGTTAGTGAAATAAGTCTACTAATACATTACTTAACATCTAAGTAGGTAATTGATAGCGAAA
The DNA here is from genome assembly GCA_003118335.3 of Papilio memnon. Classification (NCBI taxonomy): domain Eukaryota; kingdom Metazoa; phylum Arthropoda; class Insecta; order Lepidoptera; family Papilionidae; genus Papilio; species Papilio memnon. The sequence goes on along the minus strand of LD688931.1, from coordinate 3,119,865 downwards.
ATATATTCAGGTATCAAAAATTTTTTCAGGTTGATATAGGATTACAAAACCACATTCAGAAAAAAATTGAACCAATGTAAAGCTTCCCTCTCATTGAATAAAATTTAATCTTTATCAGATTGAAAAAGCAATGTTTGTTAAACGGTTTCAGCTAATAAAAGTAATATTAAGGGAATGAGGCACGACGAACGGGAGGAAATGAAAGCGACAAGAGAATGAAATTGGAAAACTTGTTACAAAATTACTCGAGATGAAAAAAGAAAATAAAAAAGACCTACCGAAAGTTAGCGGGACGTGATCCTCGTAGCAACTTTTATTTACCTGGGGAATCATTCCAGATATTTGTGTCAGCGTTGTTAATCATCGAGAACAACTTCGTCTGATCCAAATAGATTAGGTATTTGATAAAATAAAAGTATTAGTACGCAAAGTTTAGTGAAATCAATTGTCAAATAAGCTCTCGAAGAATTTTCTCGAAGGCTCATAAAATGTTAGGAAGTATGTTCCATGTCTACTTGTATAAATTAAATTCTGATAATGCTACGGGGTGTGTATTAAAGTATCTATGATATATTATTTGATACTTTAGACTTGATATATAATAAAAATACCCTACACTTTTCTTTAAAGGAACTCACCTTTTACTCCAGTTTCCGATCTCGGCGTAGCGTCGGCCGTTTAAGCATCCGCTCCTCCTCAGTTCGCTTCCTCTTAGCGTATGCGTCGAGTTCCCGTTCGGAGTTAATATACCGACAGAAGTGCTGTTGTTGTTCCGCTCCCTGTTCCTAGGGAATGTCCCTGTCCCGGAGCGGAATGTCGCGAATTGTGGCTTACTTTCGATGTCTGGAGTGAATTGCTGGAGCGGTATCGTCACATTCCCGCTCCAACTCTTGCGGTTGACTGCGAATGTCTTCAATGTTCCATTGCCGTTCGGTGATGGACTCACTCCACAGAAACTGCTTCTGTTGTGACTATTCTTTATAAAGGCGCTGTTCTGCAGAGCTACTTGAGGCTTGATTGGCACCAGTGGCGATGCCTGGTCAATAGACATCGTACTTTTTATTAAAAGTAGACGCGACCTACTTTTCACCTATCTACATTTTCGTCTGAAAAAGAACGAAATAAGGGCCGTTATATTGCGTGCTTATTACGATAGGTACGATATCATCAACATAGTTGCTGTTTGCGCGAAGCCAATTAAAGGCGAGCGAGCTGGAGCGAATGAAGTCGTATTGGGAACGATCGTGATATATCAATCAAGTATTGAGTAAGCGAAGCTTTGTCAACAGTCTGGTTGTTAAGCGACACACAGCGCGACACTTTAATGAATGCCCACGATTTATAGGTTAATGGATAGTTTAACACAAAACATTTCATTAAATTGAAATAACTATTAGCTTTGGTACAGAAATCAATTACAAGTTAGAATTTGACTAAAGTCGTAAGACAGATTAGATTCTTTAAAATTAAAATAATATATTTCTGTAAGTTATCGTTTCGTACGAAATAATTTCGTACGAAATAAATGCTTAGTGTTATGTTAAGTTAACAAATTTACTCATTTACAAAGATTTATGTTGTGAATTTAACTTAATAAAAGCATATAAATAAACAAAGTTGATTTGTCCATGAGTTCGTCACGGTCGTGTGAACATTGGCCAACAACACCATTGTAACTGTAGTATTTATTCTATCGCATATTGAAATGCGATTTAACATCGTAGACCGTTACTTATTTTATACCAGCATTTGCTACATGAATGTTTAGGGGAATTTATTTAATACTAATTAAACTTGAAATCGAGTCTCGAACTTTAATTCCAATAAACCAATTTGATAAAAATGGGATACAAAACACAGTAGGCACAGCAAACATGAACAACAATAGGAGCAAATACTTTAATTACCGATGTAACAACACTGGTCGTTTGCCGGCCGTTTGCATTTTGTTGACCTTGTCCACAATCACGCAATTGCGTTACAATCCGGGCGGCTGTTAGCCGCGTCCTGTAAACGGCCATTGTCATCAATTCAACTCTCGTTTAAACTGCTCGGAATCTCCTGTAGTGGTCAACGCGTTTATTAACATCCTTAATTACTTTAACCTTTGTAAACTGAGCGTCTAGTGAGAATTTTTCTCCGCTTAATTCACTCGATTGCGTATGCGTATATCATTTGTGTGTTCTATTAGCGCCATATTATCATTAGGAACCATGTATTTTATTTCTCAAAACAACATAATGCGAAAAAAGATACCTGATTATCTTAGCCTCTACATTCATAAACACACTGTTATTTTTTTAATTAATCACCAAAGTATACTCTTCTCAGAATGAAGAAGAATTGATTCTACGTAAGATCCGTTCCATAAAATCAGTGACTAGAAAGTGGGTTTACCTCGAAATCATGGTAATGAGAATTACAGACCTTGCTTTTTGTAGATGTTTTTGTTTTTAAATTCGTAAATTACCTTAAAGTCATTACACGTTAAAAATAGCGTAAATTATACTGATTAATTTTATTGCTTTAAAACAACGAACACTAACAATATGTGAAATATTTACGAAAACTAATACATTCATAGTTGATAATGTATTCTAGACGAAAAGAAGATTGACAGTGACCTTACGAAGATAATTATTCATAACAACAAGGCCGACAACTTTGTTTGTAGAAAATCGGTTTAAAAGAGGTTAGATCAACCTGTAAGTTTTGATAATTTCACAAGCATGTAGAGTAAATGCAGGGTTTTAATTCATACTCCCACGTGATACCATATGTTACAAAGACAGTTAAGCGTACTTAGTACTTCAACGTCATCGAATTAGGCTCTCTTAGGTCGTTTGAGTCGTTGTTCTATATAAATAGGAAATGTATGTTTGTACGGATTGAATATGGCAAGACGAGTGTCTTGACCCAGTCTATCTCGGAGATGGTAATTTGCTCGCTATCCGCTCACGCATCGCCACGTGCTTACATAACTGTTGCGTAACGTTTGGTTAGTTGCATAAGCTCGCGGTAATCGACACTGCGCCGATCATATTCAAATCATCCATAAAAATACCGTATAAATGTAATGTACACCTTTTCTTAAGAGTTCCTGCAGACTACAGACAATTTATCGGCCGATACTTTGATCGGGTCAAACAAAATCGGTGTAACCACCTCAAGCTGATTAAGTTTGTAGATTGCGCGGGCTCTTAGTGT
>LD688931.1:3083112-3093919 GCA_003118335.3 Papilio memnon | reverse complement strand
TCCGGTGACGGCACCGACCAGTCTCAGACCCTGCGGGGGTCCTTCTTCAGGGCGAGTGTTAGTGGGCTTGTTTCGCGGTCGCGTCGCGCCTTTGCGCGATGTTTCACGAAAGTTTAAACAATTTAATAAGCAAATTGTCCATATTTTAACGGAAAACGGTTGCAATTACTCCTAAACTTTCAGAAAAAACCGTAATCAAATTAATCGATTAAGTAGACGCAAGTTAGTTGAAAAATTGTCACAGACCCGTTAAAGCCTTAAGTCGTATTTAATTAAAGCTGTCGCGAGCCAGTCACGGCATTCGCCAGGGGAGAGCCTCTCGGAGACGCGGCAGAAAAAATAATTATGATTAAAAGGGAGAAAAGTTCAGTAAGAAATTTCACCCTAATCTTTATTTGCACTTTCAAACTCATATTTCTATTTTTAATTGACGACAATTAACAGGAAATTCAGGTTATTAAAATATTCTTGTACGAAAATTGTGCTAAGAAAACAAGGTTTTATTTTTATTTGATACAACTTACAACTTCGCATTTATAACTTTAGTGAGATTCTGCCGCATTCGCCGTAAGGGTACACAGAGGAAGATTCAGTATGAAATCTGCACTAAGATTGTTTTAGTATTAATTAAGGACTCTGAGGGCTAACGGATGTATCGCACATTCTCCAGAAACGATTATATCAGTCGATTACCCATCAGATATAAACGAAAGATAACTATCTATATGAAGAAAATTGATCCTCCTACTCGAAGCTCCTTAAGTTAAAAGCATTTTCATTTTCAATCAATTTCACAAGCTTGATGGAGAACGCTTTGTTCAATTTATGCGTATGTACCGAGCTACCTTATTTTGAGAAAATCGCTTGTGACCGTTATGTAAAGAACCTTTATTAGAAACGAAATAGATTAATGGAATAAATTTTAGGCCAAAAATTACTCCCAAAAGTATGAATATTTAAAACATATTTTGGGTTATATTTTAACAGATAAATACAACGTAGCTTTTACACAGAAATGTAGGCAGACACTACAAATTCGCATTTGACGAGATTTCTTGCTTCTCTCTTTTTCAGGCTTTTCAATCTACCACTCTGGTTTACAGGCGTGATATTTTATTATTAACGTATCGCAAACAGCAAAATGTTTATTAATTTACAAGTGCTTTGCAATATGACGCTTGTTTATTAATCTACCTCACTGGATAACAGACTGACAGCAGTCTTCAAACACACTTAATTCAAGACGTTCACCCTCGACATTCAAAAGAGCATCTAGAGCAGTAAATGACGCACACTCAAAACTTAGACCGGACTACGGTCTAATTGACTCTGAAACATTCATAACGAGACTTAGACAAGTAGGGACTAATGAGGATGAGTGTTTCTCGTGTGAGGGACGCTTTAGTTTAATTTCATTTAGAAAACATTCTATTCCATAATGACATTAATGAAGGGTTAATTGTATTAGTCTTCTTCTATATTTCTGAATAAAACTCTACGTACAAAACGAAAACATCAGCAACAAAAAATAAATTTGAAAAGTTGACATAAATTGTATACTATATTTTGAAATGATTGTATCGAACACAGTAATGAGAGCGAGTGAGAATTGTGTAAAAGATGGAGAATGAAATCATGTTATCTTTGTACACACCGACTATCTCATGTGACAAAATAACTCGTGAATAATATATGTGCGAACATAAGCACTAGGACCCAAGAAATTCTACGTAACAATCCAATTATGTCGACAATTAAGTACAACGCCTCTTCTCCGGACAGGTGTAGTCAAAACGTCCGGACTCAAGCTTGCGGAACGTCTGAATGCCCCTCCAGACTTTCCATTAAACTATTTGCAACGCAAAAGCCCTTTGTGAAGTTTACTTTAGTTTTGACCACAAGCCGTGACATTTATAGCCATTATGAACTTCAGTACAGTAAACTTTACACTTCGTATACGTATAGTGTTCATAAGTGCTATAATTAAAAAGTATAGTTACACTATCTATAGTTATTCAATATTCGTTCCTAAGAATAAAAATCCTACCTTTCCGTTGAAAGGGTACAGACGCCTGCGACTTTAAAATAGCATTAGATTCTCTGGTTAGATTGAATAAAATACTTCGACAGGTATATCATTGTATGGTATACTAACTCTAACTGTATAATAATAATTGTTTTAAATTGTTCCGTGGGTATTATTTCAAAACATTATGAAAAATAAAAATAGCTAAATGCAGTTTCAAGTTGTTTTACTAATCAAGAAAGATGTAAAAGTATTATAGTTTCAGGAGAAAAATTGTATTTGTTAAATAGTGAACGATTTGCTTTATTTTAGTTACGCTCAGATGGCGACCCTCTTTCAATTTTCAGTGCGTGTACGTTTCGGACGACATGGCGCACTAAGTGGACTATGTTATTACTTCGTCCTGGGAGCGTTAATTTGCCGAGAAATGTTGGTACAAAAGTGCTTACGAAGTGAAGAAGTGATATTCCATAAACTACATGTGGTAAAGTATGTATAGGATTGTGATTTGAAGGACTTGATCGTACAATATGTCCTTTAACGATTTGAAAGTTTGAGAGGTTACTCGCTTCGTATTCTTTTCAGAACAGTTACCAAACAATCAAGCTGGTTTCCTATTTATTTAATTAATTCCTATCTACTGAGGTTCGTGCTACATCTATATCTATGGAAATTTGTGTCTTCTATTCAAAAACCCTTAAAGTTATGACATTCTCTAAGTGATTCGATGTCAATGTGGGCGAGAGACTTGCGACACGAGTGCGCGAGCGTCTCTCGCGTCGCCATCTTGTAATTGTACAATACAGTTATGGCACGTGCGAATTGTTGTGAAACGTAATTGCAATAGCTTCGTAACTATAAATTTACTATTTACGACGACAAACAACGTCGTTTAATCACGTTTTTACGATACTGGCAGGATTAATAATCAGATTATTTACATCGTAATAAAAGCTTATGCTAAATAGAGAAGTTTCTTAATCACTTAATTTTTCTTCTGTCAATAATATTTATAAACTAGCTGTTCGAGTGCGTTTTTAACCGCATGATATTATAAAAATTGATTTCATTGTATACCTATATTTGTCAAATTATCAATTGCAAGTGTCAAAATGACGTGACATAATGACAAATCATGGCAATCTTGCTTCCTTGATGTTGCAGCAACTTATGGTCTCTTTCCTACATTAGGGATTTTATCCAAAATATTAACCCCCAAGTTTAATAGCGTGAAAATATATAGCCTGAAGCGTGCCGTAAGTGTTGGGCTTTTTATTAAAAAAATATTTTTTTTAAAACATGCTGTTATTGCTGACATCTTTGGCAACAAAGAAGTGTGTGTTTACGCTTTATTATATTAGTATAGAGTATAGATTATACTTCTATGATGACATTTTTTTAAATCTGACATACCCTCGTTAGCTTCGAGTAACAAAACAAACTTTTTATTTATGTTATTAATTTGTTTAAAGGACATATTACCATAGTGTACAACAAACATTCCCCTTGTTCAATATAAATTCCATGCAGCTTGCATGCCACCGCAAGATGCGTCCGACCTCATATTACGTACGAACATTTGGCCACAGTGCATCGGAAATGCCTGTGGAAAACATTTTGCATAGTTTTCATAGACTATCTCCGGCACGTATGCAATATCATACCTAAAATTCATATCATTTCATAAGGATAACTCTGACTAAGATTAGAGACAACTAAATCTTTATAATAAGCTCTAAAGGGCGTTAAAACTTAACAGTTGCTAGTAATAAAATTTCTAAAAAATATCTTTAATGTCGTCCTACGGAGAGTCGAATACAATATAGACTGCTTTTCTATAGATCTCTATAAGCCGTCAAATCTGAATTCACTCCCATAAGCATATCCTCTTTAAAAAGAAACGGTACGATATGAAATGTAAAACTTTACATAATCTCATAGGAGCAATGAAAGGCCAATTTATATTTGAGAGTAAAATGGACGTTTTATTGTCAACAGACGAGTAAATGTTAAACAGGTTCATTTTGTTTTAAAAGAGGGTCTTTTTGGTATCGATGTCGTAATCATAAAAATGACGGTACATGATTCGATTCTGCGTATTCGTTAATTTGGAATCGTACAAACGTACTTTCGAGCCTTTTACAGACAACAATCTTTACAATCTTTACAATTATTTAAATACGTGATGTTGTTTTCATATTTGTAATTTGGCTTTTACTGTGACTATCCATATAAAGCATAAAATGTATTGTAGCTGCTATTTTCATAGTATAGTCCAACAAGGATATTTAGCCCAGTGAGAGATGCTATCACGCAGCGGTTAGTTTTGTCAGAAAATATATAAAACCTACTTAGACATAAGACAGCGATAGTATAGACCTACAAAGATCATACGGCAGCTAGCAATTTTGTCAACTAACAATGTTATCTCCATAGCGTCATATTTGGACCAATGAGGGAGCGGCAATTGCACGGGTGAATGTCGCCATTTTTATAATTTCGAAATTAGATTTGGAAAAAATTTGCATATAGTTTTATTTTGTTTTCATCATGACAGAATTTCGGAAGAAATTGGGAATTTTTTGTTTACTAGTAACCCTAAAACTAGCAGACGCCCTGTCAAAGTCAATTTGGTGAAGTTCCCTAAATAAACAAAACATTGTGTTCTATTGTCTCCGAACACTGGGTTGTTTTAACATTACCACTGTATAAATACACTTAATTAAAGGGTCTCTAATAAAGCAATCAGCACAGAGAAAGTAGCAATTGTAGTTAACAAGGGGCATTTAGCGGACATGTTAGTGCGACCCCAATTATCTCGATAGGTTCGCAAACAATTGGGTTGGCTTTTGCTTTGCCTCTAGAACTTCGTTCTTTCCAGCTTTTTCTTTATTAATTGAATTATTGAAAAACTCTTTTTTCTTTATGTTTAATTAATTCAACGTAGACATTATGTTGCACCTTAATATTTGTCTTCAGCTTTTGTATACTTCATAATTTCAAATTCAAAGAAGTCTCTGTTAAGTAATTATGAAGTAAACATTAAATGATAAAGCGATTGTCTTAACTCGTTATACCGTTACGAAATAACTGGATTTTCAAAGAGCGCGCAAGGTGCAAAATGTGCGATTGTTTGTATTTAATTATACATACAAATGAATTTTAAATTTGTAAAGCCCTTAAAATAATTTAAGTACATATTTGTGCCTCTTGTGTTATTTGTTAACCGTTTTTTGTTTTAGTGAGAAAAACAACCGTAATTCGCAGACCAGCGCTTTTTCTGTTCAGCGCCCTGGGCGGCAGGCCAACCACGCCCTAACCTAACGCCGGCTCTGCCTATTATGTATGTATTTATAAACATCCAACATAGTAATTTATTTGATATTTTTAGAATGCCACCAGAAAGCAATCCGACTGTGAATAGTTTCGTGAAGTTTTAATGGTGCACGCAAACTAAACTTTTGTCGGTCGAGTTTTCAAACCGCCAAACTGTAGACTGTGGAACCGAACGACAAACTACACTAACAGTTACTCGTTTACTAAAATGCACTTTTTATACATATTCAAATATTAATATGTAGTAAAACTATCGAAAGGCCGAATACAGCAAATCGTACTGTATTATTTTGATGTTGCAAAATTGCTTTAATTTCCATACGTCAGTTTTGATTTTTCGCTTATTTTTCTAATACTCAGATAAATATAATATAATATGTTATTAAAACCTTTAACGCAATATTTGATTAATTTACGTAATTGCGTTATTATTTTAAAACGCAAAAAACATTACAGAATCTTTGTTAAAACGATTTTATCAAGTCGAATACCTTCTCGGATTCCTCTTAATGAATTCTCTCTTATCTCAAACTTTCCTGTTGCACGCCTTCTAAAGTATTTTGCATCGCTTTTAGTACAAAGGCCAGATTACTAGGCGGCTGTTAACGCAGTACCAGAGATAACTGGCGGAGTTAAATTTAACTGCGATATTATACTAGTGTATGCGGTGCGTGGGTATTACAAGTTATGTGACTATAGCATACGAATGGTTTATTTAAATATTTCGTGTACATTCATCATATTAAAAGTTGTGTCAATTAGCTTTAAAGTAAAACATGTTTGTATACAAGTGTTTCAACAGTGGAAACCCACTTTCAGATATTCTTTAAATGCATTTGTCATCGATATCTTTGAGTAGATGCGATTCCGGGAATTGTTTTTATTGTGTAATAAGTTTCTTATTAACTTATCTACAACGTATATGTGTAAGTATAATCAACGGATTACACACTGTCAAGTTCACTGACTTACAACTTAATGACACATCAGCCTGCATCGGTTTTCACTTGCGTAATATTAAATCTTGTTAAATCAGTTATTATGAAGTAATTCCATATGTTGAAAACGTCCATTTCATTTTTTTAATATCAGGAAATTCAAGAAGTCAAAAACGCATCGTTGATTTTGTTTTGTTATCTCCAAAACGTTGGTTACGCTTTTGTATGTTCAATTGTTTTCCTCTTCAATTAAAAATAGAACACGCTGTATTGTGTAGACTGCGTGGAAAATAATATAAAAAATAAATCGATAATCCGATCACTACAGAACCTGTAGCGCAAATTAAGAAAAAGCGAAGCTACAATCAACAAAACAATGAACAGGAACTCGTTGGAGGCAGGTTATGCAACAATAAAGTGCATCGTCCCCTTAGCGGCTATCGCGGCGTGCGATCTTCGAACAAACCAGCACATGCCTTATAGCGAGCCAGCGAGAATATACCATAAATACACGCCATGGACAGAAACCTTAAAGAAATACGTTGTATTTTAAAGTTAAAATCTAATTAACGATTAAAGAATATTCTTAGCAATATTAATATGTTGTTTGTTGTCTACTCTTTACATTTCCAATTCCGAATCATACTGTCTCTTTTATTTTCGCTGATAAACATACGATAGAGGAAGACCGAAGAAAGTATGGATGGATTGTGTGAAAGAGGATATGCTTAAAATGTATGGAAGAGTAGCACATACTGTGCCGACCCTCCGTAAGGGATAAGGGCAAGTTGATGATGAAACATACGATAGCTATATTCGCACATCTCAGCAATAGAGATGGTTAATTCAAAGATTTATAAAAAACAAAAGCATAAATTATCGGAACTAACTGCTGTCGCAACTGAATAATTCCCATTAACAGCTTGAAATACTAGAAACCTAATTACAAATATTCACGCAACAATTTACGTTAATTAATTAATACTATTGGTTGGCATGATGAACGCAGCATCAAGCAGATAATTATCTTCGTTTCTTTTTTCATCGGTGACACACTTTGGTTCCGCATTCCTCGTTACTTATGGAATCTGTGCCATTATGCGAACATGCATTGTGTTTTTTTCTGTTTTCATTGGCAAAACATGTCTCTGTTATTCTGTTTGAAGAAATAGAGAAAAAAGTACTTTGATGCGTTACGCCACTAGAAATCGATGTAATTAAATTTAATTCTGACCCTTGACTTCTTTAAGAAGCTTCAATTATTTTTGAATTTTTTACAGAACTAAATTGGTATATGACTTCTCGCCTGCTAATAACTCCAACAATGAACATTAGTTTATCGAATATTTTGATGAAGAATGGAATAACATCATTTTTAATTTTACCAATTATTAAATAGAAAAAAAAGTTTAGTGCTAATTAACACCACATTATATTGTTTGCATTAACTAAAAGAGTTGTAACTTTCCTATTGATGTACAAAGGAATGAATAGATTCATTTATTACAATGATTAGAAGTGATTGCTGAATGTCTGTTGACCGAATGATTTCGAAACTTCAAACGAATGAAGTCTAAATGCTCACGGATGTATCCAATTTGTATTCTATTGCCAAGAACAACTTTTGATGACTCGGAATTGAAGTATTCGAGTATGAAATTTAGATATTTCCCTTATATAGTTAGTTTAAATACTTAATATTCTCCGCTACAGGATTTAAAAGTTTTAGATAATCATTTTAAAACGGATACAACATTGTTCTTTGTCCTACTTGAAGGAAATTAAACAAAAAACAAAGTTGCAGACAATGGGCTTTAATATTGCATTTTAAAAATAGAATGTGCTGTTTAAAAACAATACACTATCTTATTTAAAGCAACGACAAGAACAAAAGCTTTCATTTTTTACGAGCTGGAATAAACAGCTGCAAACGTTGAAACCCAGACTTATCTTAAACGTTTAAGGTAAGTCTGGGTCCGAAATCACTTACTGGCATACAAAGAGACTGCCGTCTCGTGCCAATCCAGCCTGTAATATTGACTAATAAAAATTCAATACTCGTAATACGTCCCCTGTCTACTTAATGCGGTTGCATCAATGCATACGATGAATGCAAAATGCTAAAACTTGTACTTCACTTATTCAAATGCTTTGTGCGGACGGACAATAGAAGAATCTTAGATAAACATTGTTAGGGATCAGAACAAATTAAAATTCTCTTTGTAAGTTCTTATCTTGTATTCAAGAAATCATTTTATCTTCCTTATGACTTGAAGAGATTTTTATCAAGGTAGTAAAAACACACTGTTTACTAAACGAACCGCCTAAAAATATGATAAACCAAGATAACCCAGTATTAAAATTTAATATCAATTCTTCGTAGATAAAAAGCGTAGATGTATCGAAACAGAGTATAGATCTATACATATTACTAAACATATAATTGTGTGAATACTAACAAAAGTATATTTAAACATTAGATGTATTGCAACTCAAAACTAACTAGTCCTAATAGGTCAAATTGACTGGGGAACACTTAATAGAATAGCGCCGTTAAATGGCGGTACAGCTGCCTCGCTTTGTTCTGTGAATAACTGTAAGAGGCATGAGAGTACGAGGTTACTATTTTGTATTAAAAATGTGATTACCAAAAGGATATAAGGGATAAATGCATATTATGTTTAGAAAACTAAACTAATCAATACACAGCAGTGCCCTAATGAATGTTTTCTTTACTGTCCAATTGCAACAATATACACACGTACCGATTTTAAATCTGTATGTGCATTTTTTGGCAGATGGCCACCGTCTTCAAGGTGATGAAGAGGCATTCACAAGTTAGTCGGATTATAAAATGGATGGCTGCCAAGTGTTTTTTGATTATATCTACCGTTATTCAATTGTTTTAATCAGAAGGTTATGTTTACAAATCCGAAATGCAAGCAACAAAGTTCGAGTGTAGACATGTGCCTTTAAGGCTTATGAGCACGTTGTTTTTTTATTTAAAATTATATTGTACCTGGAATTAAAATGTCGTCGACGGTATCTCCGTCGGCCACTAGACGCGCTATCCAATGAAGAGGTCCAGTTTCCATCACCGCGAGATCCCGTGAGCACCATGTTCCTCGCCTCCGCACTCCTTGCACTCTCAAGAAGTATTGCGGTATACTTTGTTATTAACATCACTGTATTGTAACTTATCACTGTTACATAACACTATTCAATCTGTCTACCACATAACGAACACTAGACGGAGTACAATCCACAATAGAAAATAAGATATATGAAAATTCTCACTATAGTTCATGGAAACATGTTGAACACCGGAATACAATACTAATATAGTAAATTCAAAGACATTATCAAATGTGTGAAGAAATTATACGAGTACAAACATTTATATACAAAACTTAAATCACATACTTCATAATATTTACTCACAAGTTGTTCTAATACAATGATATTTTTTTCTTGAAATACCTACAGTAAAAATGTTCGACACTAAAAACCTTTTACAAGTTACCCGTCAGGAAGCAAGAAGTTAACTAACAGTGCATAGCCGTAGCCCGTGCGTTATGCCTCGGTGACCACCATCAACATTATTGTATCCCTCAGACTAAACAACGGGATATTGTGAATTATACGTGACACCCACACGTCACGTTGACCCGTATAACGCTGAAAGATGCGACGTCCTTTCATTAAAACAATTTAAAATCTTTCTTTAGATAAAGACCTTGAGTGGAATCTCGTAATTTGAAAAATATTTATGTTATTTGTTTGGTTTTGTACCAAGCTAGCAACAATTTATTTTATAGTTAGTACGTAAGCTATGTGTAGCTTTAAGGAAATTACTATTGTTTTAGTATTTTTTTCACAAGCTATATCTACGTTTTTTTATCATGTAACATACAAGAAGGTTTAAAATACACAATGCCATATCATAAAATTCAATTTAATTTGTATTTTAAGAAATTACAAAAATACCGATCAATATTAATAAATTTTAATTTCTTCTCTCGGTATTTATTTCATTGCGAATCGCTAACATTTCGCATACATTGGACTTATTTATGCAATCGAATGAATACGCATAAATATGCATTGGAATGAATATTGAATGCTGTTGCGTTGGGCACGGGTAATTAGAATAAACTGGCAGAGGGAGAGTTTACTGCATAAATGTTAGGAAAAACTCTTCAACCTAGTAAACTAAATTGTAGGCATAGGAACATAAACATAAACCGGTATATAGTTTTAAAGATATCGAAAAAGATTTAGGAGTCTCCTTTCCACTGATATTTGAATTGTTCAATTGCTTCTTCATTTTCGCCTTAGCCTTGAAATATAATACTACTTTTATTAAATTAATAGTTACAATTACCCCTAATTGACATGTTACGTGAAAAGACTCACATTTATCAGCTCTTGTCTTTTAATAGCAATAACAATTGCGTCCATAAAAATGATAAAGTCTATCAAACAGTTAGAGCACAATTAGAAGTAC
>LD688931.1:3068667-3079008 GCA_003118335.3 Papilio memnon | reverse complement strand
TGTGTTTACCGCTTCATTATATTAGTATAGATGCGTGCTTTACATATACTCTAATAGCTGTATATGGCATGTCCGACATTGACATTGTTAACAAATTACGTAGATACGTGGCCATTAGCATAGAAAATAAGCCATGTGGGGGCGACATCAGCTACCAATCTGTCACCTTCCGCGTACGATCGTAAAACATAAAAAACCATAAACATAAATAAGAATTTTAGAAAAATTACTTTGAAAAGGTAATTTTAAATATTGACATCCAAAGACTATGAATTTATTTTTACTATTTATTTTTAAATATTAGTAAGGGTAACTGCCAATAATCAGCTCGTATTAGAACTTAGTACACAATTTAAGTATAATACTAGGTATTAACTTATTATATTATTAAGCATCTTGATGAAAACTAGATAAGTAAATATCAAAATAAATACAGGCAGAATCCAAATGACATCCGTATGGTGTCACACATTAAAAAATTACGTCGTTTAACAGTGGCATTTAAAGATGGAAAAAGAGTTAAAAATGTCGGTTGAATCCTTTGATTCAAAGTCGATGCCATAGCGGGTGCGTCGAGTCCGCAATAAAAAGCCCTCGCAACAGACTTAAAAGGGAAGCGATCACAAAAAAATTTATACAACTTTCCTTTTCAAAGGGACGGGACGTATTATGTGAAATAAGTTATCTGGACATAACCATTTGTAGCTCCTGAGCAAAAAGGTCAGTCGGAACGAGCTGGACATTACGTGGAATAGGATTCTAACTTGAGGATGAAAGTAAAATTTATTCCACTCGATTCTTTTTATTCGTTACTGTTTTACATGGTAACTTTATAGATCATTATTGTGAAGTATAGTAAACAAAGCGTATAACATATCTATATTGATATTATGAAGAGAATAGATTTGATAGTTTGTTTTTTCGTTTGTTTGCCATTAGAATGCTACGTTGTCACTGAGTAACATGTTATATTACATCAACAGGAAAGGTATGGATATGAGAGAAAAGCCGGGGCGGATCGCTAGTGAAAATATGATATGATTACACATATTACACACGTTAAAAACTTAGTTGCAACTACATTACAAGCGCCACAATGACGCTTAGCCGTCAATTTTATATTGTTAACTTTTTTCTATAGATCAAAGTTATTACGTGAGTTTGCAAGTAAACTTCGTTCAACAGTTGGTAGTACAACACTGTTTTGACAGTAAGTTTGAAATAGGAATGTTAATGAATCGAACCATGATATCCCTTTAGTACTGGTTCCATTATAGCGTACGCACACTTGAAACTGAACTATCGCACAACTATTGTAGGATTGTCGATTGTTTCGCAGCCAATTTAACTGCTAAGTTGCACAAATAAAAATCGAGTAGTGTGCGCACCTCCATAAATCTCATAGGAATCAAAGCGAGACTAAACAGTTATGCGATAAATTAGTTTCAAGTGTGCGCACGCTCTTACTCATAGTATCCATGATAATTTTTTTAAGATAATCAATTTCATCAATAAATATAATGAAACTGTTTACCAACACTAAATGAATAATGGACACACAAGACGGCAATAAATTAAACATGTTGAACACGGATTAATGAGCGGAGGTCTCTATAAATCGTACATCAGCGCCTAATTTATTTTAATTCAACTTTCACGACTCTTAAAAATTAATCGCCATCTTTAATGACACGTTAACTGTTACTTGGAGAGGGGATGAGCAGGTAAGTGAACGTTTAAAACAACTTCGATAATTAATTCAACAAGTGTAATTAATTTAAAAGATATTTGCAAACGTCACGAAACTTTTTAAGTGCATTACAGATTACTACAATCATTGTATCACAATGTATTGAGACAATTACAAAGTATCAAAAATGCTAGAGATAAAGGAGCTAAATGCGGCAATAGTTTCAGTTCTTAGAACGCAAGCAGATAGTCTGGGTTTTACAATACCTATGTAAACACGTGATAATAATGTAGGTATTTTAATTAAATATTCAATTGAAGAGTTAACCGATAGTTAGATCTCAAATTGCGTTTAAAGCCATAATGTTTAAAACAGAAAATGTTTTAATATATGTCTGAGCATCATTTTTGTTCATATCCATAGTTCTAGCATTAAAAAAGTCCGTATATTCATTAATTTTGATAGTAGTGCCCTGTTACCTTCAAGCCGCGTCGCCTGTTGGTTACTGACTGACTAATGAAGGTAGGGCTATGAATACATATTGGTGCATTAAGGGCGCCGAATACTTTGAATAATTAAATACAACAGTTCTTAACTCTCCCATTGAGACGCTTTCAGCAACAAGCAACGATACCATAGAAAATTATAGACAACACAATTTTTAATTAAAAAATATTTTATTATAAGAATCACGTGACGAAAAAACGTAAAATAAATGTTCTAAGATCGTAACTCATTTGTTTATGTTTAACGCAAAAACATTACGAATTGAATTATCAATTAATTAGACAGCTAATTAAATTAAGTAGCTATCTTCAAAGCAACAGTAACCATTAATGCAATGGCGGATGGCGAATAGAGCAATACCAGACGCAGTAAATAGAGAAAATTGACCAAAACGACGCAAGTTAAATGCGTCCTCGTTGCAATGTGCTCAAGCGACTATTATCTTCGTCGTTTCCTGCTTCCTTGTGCCATTTTCTACGGTACAAACATAGGACTGTGTATGAGACACGTAAATATCGAAGTCGCAATGAACATTGTGCAGTTACAAAAAAAATGGTAGGTCCACGTTATCCAGTTTTAAAAACTGGCCTTTCGTGTCCGGGATTTCTTCCGATAATTGCATTGCCTTTTTAATTACAATTGTTGAAGTCAGCGTTTTAAGCCATGTCTAGCTTATTTAATAAAATTAAAAATTAAAAATCTGCGCCAGTGGTTTAATAAAAGCACACGTTCCTTATTTAGATCAGCAGCGGACGCCCAACTTTAGTCCCTTTCCCGTTGCACCCTTTTCTTATAAGGAAAGGACTGGATGGGAATGTGGATCTGACGGTGGAGGAGACGCATAGGAAGGGGATCATCCTCTTTATGTGCGTCTCCTCCTCCGTCGATTTAGGGTAGGCAACGCATCTGCATTTGCGGATGTCTATGGGCAGCGGTCGCTTCGCCATTTCGGCGAATTCAGGTGGCCGCGTGCTCGTTTGCCACCTTATTGTATATAAAAAAAAAAAGCAGTGTCGAAGGTTCAGGTTGCCATAATGGCTGCCAACCTCCGATAGGAGATGGCACTCGAAGAAGAAGAAGAAGCTTATTTAATTAGACATCTGAACTTAATGTTATGTTAACTGTAAAATTTAACTTGCTTTCTTATTTCACATTTTATAACTATTAAGTCAAATCGTCATTATTAAGAATTCTCTGCACAAAAGTAACGAATTAGACTGCTAAATTTCAGTTAAAATATGTCTTATTTTTGGGATCACACTGCGCTGTCAGGTAAATTCGCAACTCTACAATATTCTTAATTAATTTATCGTCGTGGAGTAGCGCGAAATCGCGGCAAGTGTGTAATTGGTTGAGATATCTCTCATCGAAACCGAAGCACTCGCCCGCTACTGATTGCATTAACAATTCTCAACGGTTCCCCATTTGATTGAAGACTCGAACGTCTGCGTTCTCAATGAAGACACGCAGCCAGGTCGTGTTATACTAACTGTAACTGAGAACAATTAATATACAATTTTCTACTACATTGGCTTTAATAATTACATCGAAATAAATAAATCCAGAATTGATTTTAATTGTTTTCTAAACAAATTATGGACATAATACTAACAAGTCTTAAAGTGGTTCATGATTATTAAATATTTTTAGTACAGTATTTGTGTAAAATTAAAATAAGTCTAATATAACTGATAAAGCGTTATTTAATACTACAAGTTAGTAAATATTATGATTAATAATCTCATGAGTAACTGTTATCTGATGAGTGGATTCGCATTACTAACATCTTTTGTAACTAGACACCGATTCAAACTGAACTTTGTTTACATTTTAATATATCTGTACAGTTTGGTATAGGTCAGTGTTATGTGGATGATGGAAATATTTATCTCGGTATGTTTGTCCGAGTTGTACTTTATTGGGGGAGATCAAAAATAATGATGAAAAAACGAGTGCCAGTGTCAGTTGGAAACGCCCTTGATGACGGCACATGATACGAAGTGGGGTCCTGAAGTATTTGTTGTACGATGAAATATCGCTCATATTATAAGCGCAAGTGAGAAATGTTCTTAACATTTGAGAGTGTTATTAGTCAAGAGTTTTTATTCAGTAATAACAGATGGCGCTAGTAACATTTTTAAAGCTTACAGGACTATTATGTAAATTTCTTTATAATTTCGTTGTAATACAAAATCATATCTTAAAATCAATTTTACTATTAAAATCTAAAACATATTACAAAAGCTAGTTTAATCAAGTTAAGAAGTAAGTTTCTAGCACGGTAATGAAGTGGTAATAGTGGCCGCCTTTACACAGAATTGACATCGACATGTGGGCGGAAGGTGGCGAGTACGCAGAACTGGTGCGCATTTACACCGAATATAAATAACGCTGCCATATCGCAATACCAAATGTCTCCAAGCGATGCACTCTCAACCCTACAGATAAACTGCTAATTAAAAACATTTCATCAAACTCTCCGAAAAGAAAGTCTGTGATAATTGAAAGTTGAATTGGGTCCTTGTTTATTCAATTCTTATACATGTTTGTGGATTTATCGACAAACAAGTTTAATCATTAATTTTTAGGGTAAAAATCTGCTTGTCTTTTTGACAGTTGTCACGACAAGGTAATTAAGGGACATAAACCAAAAAAATAACCTGGTTACCTCATTATGCAAAAAGCCGTTAAAAATCATACGATTGTGTGTGGATTGAATTTTTTTTAGTTCACAGATTGCTTTTTCGTTGTTCTTTGAATTGTAAAAATATAAAAGGCACAATTCATTAGAAATTATATGAAAATTAAGATCGTGTTCCACGAAAATATTTCAGCTTTTACAAGTCATATCTCTTAAAATAACACGATACCGTCGTATTAACCGCCACGTTACGGCGTTTATTTTTACAGCTATTCGAACATAAAATGAGTTCATCGATATTCGATATGAGATGGAAAAGACCTATATATCGATAAAGTGATGTGAATGTATAAAACGATGTTAATATTTTTATTACACCCGATAATAATAAAACGATAAGCGTAAAGCTTTTTTATGGAAATTGTCTTTTAGTTGCCGCTTACCTGATCTGTTATCGAGAGTATCGGAATAATTTTGTAAATGTAACAATTGCGTTAAACAAAGTGATTTTGCATGTTAATTTCTTCATTTAAATCAACACTAAAACCACTTTTAATCAAGATGGGTGCGATTTAAGAGGTGACTGAAAAATAAATACTCAAAAATTCATATTAAATCAGA
Organism: Papilio memnon; assembly: GCA_003118335.3. Classification (NCBI taxonomy): domain Eukaryota; kingdom Metazoa; phylum Arthropoda; class Insecta; order Lepidoptera; family Papilionidae; genus Papilio; species Papilio memnon. The sequence goes on along the minus strand of LD688931.1, from coordinate 3,073,549 downwards.
TATTATTACTTAAACTTTTCGTACTTACATCTATCATCAAGATGTAAAAGTGACGAGGCCGGGATGGTGTTTAAAATGGCCGACATCTGTTTAAGAATATAGTTAGAGAACTGAGTTTTGGTAGTTTTAGACTTATGGGGCGTTATCATATCGACAAAACCCTCTGTAGAAATAATAAAAAAAAAAAACTTGTAAAATTATTACAAGTACCTACATAGTTTTTTACATCTCTAATAATCGTCATAACTGAATTCACTTTCTTATACTTTCAAACAATCCATATCTCTACCTTTGTGTCCTTTAAACCATTACATTATTTACATGAAATGTAATTAAAGAGCATACAGGAACCACGGCTTAGTGTTCACAGCGTAAATACTCGTTTAACAATACACAACATCCCGTCAGAATAAACCACCGAAAATTAATTAATATCGGATAAATTTCCCGTCAATCCACCCTTTTGTATTTAACTGTACACCACTTCATTATCTACATACATTGTTGTCGGTGCACACGTATCAATAGGTAGGGGAGATACACGTGAGTGGACATCTGATGAATTATTATTTACCTCTATACTAATGGACTTGCTTACCCTTTATGTGTTAATTGTTTCCTATTGTAATGCAGAGAAACTTTCGTTTGCAATACTGCAACGTTTCGAGTTGCTCAATGGTAACTAAATCTCTAACTAACTAGATATATACGCTAAGCAAATGTTAAGTGATAAATTAAAGTGTGATTATAAGTTTATACGTACTAAAACAGAAATGTGTTTAATACTTCAAGCGTTTTTGTGTATTTTAATATCGAAATGTAACGTGCTAGAGGAACTAACACAAATTCTATAATTAATACTTTAGGGCGCACACCTTTGACTAAACTATCGCACAACTGTTGTGCCACTGTCGATTGTTTCGTACCCCATTCAATTGTTCAGTTGCACAACTAAAAATCGAATAGTGTTCGCACCTCCATATAAGCTGATAGAAATCAAAGCAAAGCTAATCAGTCGTGCGATAGTTTAATCAAAGATGTGCGCGAAATCTAAAGGTAAACTTATTCACAATTAAGAAGTGACCTCAATCATCGATTATGTTAAGAGCTAATCGACATCTCTTGTTTTGATTAGGTTATGACTAAAAAACCACATCATCATTCTGAGAAAGCTCATATAAATACTAATAAATCAAAACAATCAAATAATAGACGTAAGCAGAATGTTTAAAAAGTTGCTGGTAAGATAAACATGTGGGCAATTAATTATTGCTTACACGTCGGCCGGAACTAATAATACTTGCCGCGTGTTGCTACACAACAAACGCTTTCCTGTTAACTTTACCAATAAGTTATGCCATACATTTGTATTTTAGCGTAGAATATCACCAAAAAAAGATTGCGGAATAAAAAAAAAATCTTTTACGAATTTCATTACAATAGTAAACGTAACCTTAACACATCTGGGAAATATCTAGTATATTATAACGTAGGAGACTTAAATGTTTAATACTAGCTTTCGCCCGAGACTACGTCCGCGTGGAATGGACTATCGTCTACATCTGTGCCATATGACACCGAGATCCGTTCAGCATTTTAGTCTACATACTCTAGAAACATCCATCTATCCATCCAACCATTCATCAAAATTTTCGCATTTAAAATATAAGATACACCAGACGCCAATTTCTTTCTACAATGAAAAAGATGAAAAAACAATTGCTGTTCTTAATATTTTTTAAACATTTTTTACGTAGGTAGTTACTAAAGTATGTACGCCAGTTTATCATATTACATTTTTAGCTGAGAATACGGTCTGGTCCAGTCCCTCCCTTCTCGTGTCGCCGTCAGCGAGTAATTGAACTATTCAGATGAAATAATTGCTCGCACACCGCGTACATAGACTGTTATGAAACAGGAGTAGTCCAATATCAATTGAAGTCGTCTAGTCTTTTACATTAATCTAGTTACCTGCTCTATTTTTGTAAGTTAACCACAATTAAAGTTTCAAAAACTAAAAATTTCAGTATTTTAAATTAAGTCTATATTCCTATAATCTTTATAAATATATCTAGGGTTCCATTTAAATCCTATCATACTAATATTATAAATGCGAAAGTTTGAATGGATGAATGTTTTTTACTAAGTATCGCTAAAACGGTTTAACGTATCTATATGCAAATTGACATAAATGTACTCGTAGAACATGGTCTGAAAGAACACAGAGACTATTTACCGAGTTCTTTATTTATTCCGTGCAGACATAATCGTGGGCGAAAGCTTCATATTTGCACGGAGAACGAGTCCTAGGATCAAAAACCTTCTTTACTATTCAAAGTGACAACATTAAGACTACTCCGCAGTCTTCATATGAATAGTGTCTGCTATGATTTTAATATTCTCACGTCTAAAGGAATAGCGTAATATTTTCTCAGTATAAAATGGAACTAATATCCTTTGAGAATCATGACCTTATTACTTAGAGTACAAATATTTTTAGTGACTTGCTATTTAGAGCGGACGCACGCCTTTGACTAAACTATCGCACAAATGTTGTGCGATTGTTTCGCAGTCTCAACAGTTTAGTAGCATAACTAAAAATCGAGTAGTGTGCGCACCTCCATATAAACTCATAGGAATCAAAGCGAGACTAAACAGTTGAGCGATAGTTTAGTTTCAGATGTACGAATGCTTTTATTCTTTCAATTGAAAGAATAATTCACGTCACAAATTAAAAAGAAAAAGTCTAGCTACCGTTGCTACCGGCGATAAAGTAATGCCCATCGCTTCTAATATTTGTAGGAATGTTTTCAATAATTGGATAGCTTAGACATAGGATATATGAATGTTTAATTAAACAGCCATCATTGGAACTGCGTAGTCTATAAACAATCACATGTACACGCTTATAATACCTGACATAATATTATTACAAATAACATTTAGACAAAGACGTAGAGTGCCCCCTAAGTCTCTTGATTACACGTCACCTACAGTAAGGTAAAGTCGTTATGCAAATTATTTCATAACGCCCTTAACAATTAACACTGCGCAAGTATTAGAATACACGAACACGTTAATTTACAAATGTTATCATTATTATATCATACTTATATCTGTCCTACTAATAAATGCGAAAGTTTGTATGCATCTCCAGAAACGCTCAAAGGATCGCGATAAAATCTGGAAGTCACATAGGTTACTTGATTAGGTTTTTTTTAAAATTTCGCGCCGACGAAGTCACGGACAAAATCTTATTTAAACTACTAACACAATTTTTCAACTAACTAATAACATTTTCTTATTAATACATGGAATTATTATTACAAAAAGGAATAAATATTAACAAGGTAAATTGAGGAAAACAAGGACAAAGAAAATCAAAAGAAATATATCCCATATAAGAATTGTCGATGCGCGTAACCGTATATCTGCTTCATGAAACATAAAACGAATGCCCGGGGCGAGGTTTCTACTTGTTGAGGGCACATTGAAACTTCTTGTCCGCGACCGTAACAAGGAATAGCCTGAAATGAGTACTTTGTTAGCGATGTCGAGACAGAACGTATCTGTTTACATTGTACAAGTTCAGCTGGATTAAACGAACTGTACGAACAATAATAATGAACAAAAACTCTCATATTCAAGAGTGATTTAAAGCAACATTTGATATTTTGCTTGCTTGCTTGTCAAATTGTTGTTTGAAATTCGCAAAACAATTTAAAAGCCACTCACATTTACGAACAGCATGTTTCTTAATACAGGATTAAAAATTTGATAGATTTGGAATAAATATTGGATATAATCATGGTAGAAGATACTAGCAATTTAATGTTATCCCAGACGTTAGGGGTTCTATAAATTTCGTATCCATCCCCACAAGTGATATAGTGCAGCCATAGTTTCAGTACCGCAGTTGTTTTGTTGTACGTTAGCCGGCATACCGTAGGCCCGCAACTATTTAAGTTATTTAGGGTCAGTCCCGTTGTAAATCTTAATCGCGGCCGGTGGAAAGTTGGTGCAATGACTCGTGAAGACTTTCAACATATAAATCTACAGGGTCGCCGTGCTTTGGTCGATGTCGGATTTATAAGGGTGTCTTTTTGGTACTTTCAGATTTTTTGAACAACAAACATAAACCTTGTAACCGATGTGCAAATAACTAATGATGCTACGCACTTTGATATCATAAATCTTTGTCTCATCATAAATTGTCTTTATGCATTTAAACAGTCATATAACGATGATATCTGTTCTCGCTAAATTTCTAATATCATCATTATATCTAGCTCATGTTATCTATTTAAGTATATAATGAAAAAAAATCATTAGGTAGACTAGGTTTTAATCTTATTATCTCACTAATATTTTAATTGCGAAAGTTTAAATGGATGGATGTATGGATGGATTGATGATTATTAGAGTTTGTAGCCTAAACGGCTGAACGGATCTAGATGAAATTTGGCACAGATGTAGAGCATAGTTTGGAAGAATACATAGGCTACTTGCTTTTGTTTTTTTTAATACCATGCGGACAAAGTCGCGGGCGAAAACTAGTATAACATAATTTTATCTAACTCATGTTAAAGATATAAGTATAGAATAAAATGATTTTTGAAACTGAAAATGACTAAAACTCTATAAAACTAAATCACTATTAAAATGTATATCTATAATGATATGAAGAACAATTTTGGTATCTACTCACAGAAGTAGAATTCGGAGAACTTACAATTTTAACTTTGCCTACAGAATATATCAGGCAGTATGTTACTAAGTTTAATCAACTGTATACAATACTAGCTGTTCCCGTGCGGCTTCATCCGTGTGAAATTATAAAAACTTTATTTTATTATTTACATTTGTGACATTCTCAATTGCA
>LD688931.1:3049734-3068579 GCA_003118335.3 Papilio memnon | reverse complement strand
GCAACGTAATTACGTACAGAGCCGTATCAGAGCTCCAAACTTTGTTGTTTTAATTAATCCTCCTCCTGCCTTACTCTGTGGCTTTCCACTGTCAACAATATTTGTCGCGCTTGCATTTAAATCTGCGATTCTCAAACTGGTCCAGGAACTTTAGGGGTCCACAAGAGACCCGCAATGGGTCGCAATTCGCTGGAAAAATAATGATAGCTCGTACAAATGGGGATCTGTAAGTAAATCCCAAAAACTTTATTGATCGTTTATTTATCAATACTTCTGTATCAAAATCTAGACTTTTAACGTCATAAGGATAAGTTAAATACTTTTTTAACTTCGATAAGAATTGATAGTTATACGTACAATATTTTCTAACTATTTATAGCAAAATCAGAAAACACCACTTAATTTCAGTGAAGGAAATAAATTTATACACAGCACGTTCGCGACTAAACAAACAGTCGTGAACCGGGAAATCCTTTAAAAGCTACACAGGGTGATCAAATAAACGCTGACCTTGTCGCATCTTTATTTATATAAAATTGTGTTTGTTGCTTGTTACATCTTTTTGTACATTTACAAACATTGTAATACGAAACTGCACAAAAATCATCAATGTCATTTGGCCTATGGTTACTAGAAAGTATCGTATATTAGGCACTAAACCGTTCTTTCTTCTAAATAAAATTCCGATATCATAAAGAGGCCTATTAAAGCAATATAAAAGCCATTATAAGCGCTTATTAAATTCTTAATAAAAAATAGAAAGAGCAGGCTAAGAGCGTCTTAGCTATAAATCTCGTGAGCGGGATCTCGCGTGAGTCGACGTTGAACAATGAATCAATAGAGAGGCGATAAAAGAAGGCTGTGCAGGTGGCAAGGGTCATGTGATATTGAGACATAACTCAACCACACGCACAAATGTTACATGCTATTTAATATACGTGCAAAGCTCTGAATATTAGTCATATTACTCATCTGAAATTTTTTCTCTAATATTTGGTCTGCAACTGGGTATTTCACGAGCGAAATGATTCACGTCATTGAACGAAATAGTTTTTCAAGTTTTTTATTCTTTATCCAGAACTTAAAGTATTTGGCGCACTCAATTGTTTTCCTTAAGCAATCCATTATTATAGATATCTTATGCTAAATGTACACTCAAGGAGTCCCTTTGTAGTCATTTATCCCTGAGTGCAATGCCAGTGCAAAAATATATTTTATACTATTAGACAAGTATAATATTGTGAGAATAAGAAACAACAAATTTAGATATATATCAAAACATATGTACAAAGACATAAGTAACTTGTACAGTACTAACTTTCAACACAAGTTCATAATGAAACAGACAAAATAACAAACTTAAGTTAGCTCAATTCAGATAGAGAGATCGCAGACTAGCTTCCAGACACGTAGTTCAAGAGGATATTAAATTAGGATTTCTAAATTTGGAAAAACGGCTTAATCACTAGCTCCCCGAGCACGGAATATGTAATGAGGAAATCCTCCCCAGACTGTCTACATAGTGCATGTAATTCCATTAAAGATATACAGAGTGTAAATGAAACTACAAAGTCTACGGGGGACTTAATTTCTTCTTTTTAGAGAAGTAAACGAAAGCTTTAACTGTTTGTGTTGCTGTCCACAGTAGAAAGTATTTTAATCAAAATAAATTTCGAAAGAAAAATAAATCGTTTTTACTTCAACGTAATCGTATTCACTGCCGTATCCTTACAAATAATATTCACTTTCCTCTCACTTCAAGCTTTAAAATACTGACATAGCAATATCTTATAGTGAGTGTTTCGGCAATGTAAACCCACGGTAAGAGCAACGTTGCATTGTACGATCACAAAACGAGTGGTTTTAATCAGGGAGTGCACGGCTTCGTCTGGCATGCTTTGTGACTTATCCGGGCTGATGTATTGTGTTCGTCGTAATGAGTGGAAAATGCTGCTCAGCGCTCACTGTATTAACACTCGATACTTATGTATAGATGTAACGAGACAGCAAACAAAACATCTCGTTGTTGCGAATTTAAAACTGATGTTACACTTTAGGGGAAAATGACTTTTAAACTTCAAGTTCAAATCAGCATTTAAAGAAGTTAATTAAGAAAAAAATTGCTATAAATTGAAAACCTTATATATGATCATTATATGCGATAAGCTCTGTTTTTTATGTTTAAAAAACCTTCAATTCCTCCGTAGACAAGTTAATTAGAAGCCTTTATATGAAGTTCATTATTCTGCGGCAAAAGTCTCATAATTAGGCTAATTAAGAGCGAAAAACACGAGATGAAATACTAATTTAGGACGCCGTGAAAATTCCGTGAAAATGCATTCAATACTATCTCTCCAAATTCTGTCGCATTGAGTTTTCATTTCTACCCAAGTCACATTGGATTTCTTTGCGTTGTTAATTAATTAGGAAAATGAGAAGCAAAACCAAGTAAGAAACAATAGCTATTGTATTTAGTAGGGTTCTGATGAAAGGTTTCTGATGCATATAACTCTTTTCAGGGGAACATGAAACAAAAGATGTTTCCGTTTATTATCCTACCATAAAATACGTATTTATACTTAAGGTAAAGAAATTAAGTATTTAGAAGTAGATAGTATTTATAGTACGCCAACAACATCGCTGAGAGCTACACATGTAGACACTACGAGAGATGGTCAGGAAGAGAGAACCCTTAGGAATGAGGAAACGATACAAAAGATAGAGCACACAAAACAAAGATAAGCATTATTTTTATGATAAAGTGGCAAACAAGTGTGCAGTCAACAAAATTCGCTAAAAAAACGAAGCAACCTCTGCCCATAATCAACAGATTAGACGCACAAATAGAGGATATTTCCCCTTTCTATGCGTATCCTACACCGTAAAATACACTGTCCTTTGGAAGGTAAAGGGACTCAATATAGAACTGCGGCACGCACAAATATTAATATTCTTAAACCATAATGTAAAGTTATTAATACTTCAGTTTAAATGCAAAAGATCTACCAGATTGATTGCACAACAAATTATGTGTTGTCACGTAAACTAAATAACTATTACTGAAGAAAGCTGTAAGATGGTATCTTCTTTCGATGGCGTCGTGATTTATGTACTCAATTATAGAGCCTCCCGCAGCGACGAGGCTTCTCTATACGGCCATCGCGACGACGACCGCCTTTCTTGAAGCAGCGATAAAAATATTTAGCGTTAATAAAATATCTCACATGTATTTCCTAGCTAAGATGACATTTTTCAAATATTCTTACTGAAAGTATTTCTTAAGCTTATGTACATTATTTACATAGTATTTATCTATGCGTTATGTTTAAAAATCTTTATTTGATAACGCGAACCAAATGCGGAATGAAATCATAGAAAAATCTAACGTATGTAACAAAACTTAACTTCATTTCATTCTGAATTTTACTAGATTTTAGAAAGAAACCTTTCATGATCAAAAGATCGCCAAAGCAGAAGTTTCTGGTAAAAAAAAACAACATTTGGAAATGTATAATTCCAATCTAAACTTACACCTATTAATCAAGTCCAAATCCATTTGGTTCGCTTATAACGCTTCGGAGTCCATTAAGGCGTTTTCCTGAGGTCGATAAATCAGTAACTCCAAGTCCTTGTAAGCCAAGCAGTTCATATGCAGCCAGCACGCTGCAAGCAGGAGACGTTAAGAGCCTTGCATGATTAATCGCTTTCAGGATTTAGAACGATTTCAAATGAAATTTTAATATTCACCCCTCGAAGTTAATATATCTAGATAACTTTACGTAATCCAATGGATGTTATAAAAAACTTCAAGATTCAGAATAGAGGAAAAATGGCAAGTGGCAATAAATAGTAAATGTGTGAGTTAAGAATTTTTCACAAAACTCAATTATAAAGCCATAAAACCGTGATTGGCAACAGAAAGAGAAAACCAATGCGACATTCTGAAAATTTAGATTCAGGTAAATTCTGAAACATATAGATTTATTTTAATCTAAGTACCAAAGAAAAGTTCCCTCAAAACGATTACGTTTTCAAGCCGTCCAATTTCGCTAGAAGCAAAAAAATACCATAAGAAAAAAATCTAAAAGTTTTTAATCGCTCCCGCCGAGTGTCGCTCTCACCGCAGGGTTTCGCATCAAAAGTAAAACTTTTCAAACCTTCCATATTCCCGCCGTAACTAGACGTCAAGAGGCAAGGCGGGGAACCCCCATTGTTGCCAGTAAAGGCCCCTTGTTGTCGAAACATTTTCACACTTGAGAAGAACCATAAAAAAGGATTGCGAAACTTTTTTCTTCAATTTAAAAACGTTCGATTTAAATTTATCCGTCGTAATGAAAAAGTAAAGAAGCAATAAGTAGCTCAATCAAATTGCATTATCGCTTAGAAGCACTCCCTGGTAGAGGGTAGACGCAACAAATTAAATTACCGTCTCCGCAACCTTTGTCGGGAAAAGAAATCGCCTTTCAAAAGAATCGGACTTCGTTGCTACTTTGGGTGGGTAATCAAAATTCTTTCTACTCACCCATGTAATTTATAGCTATTTGATTTCAAGTGGACTTTCGTAGAAACTTGTGCCATTTTAGTACTTAACTCAGTATGTACTAATGTAATTAAGAAGAAATAACGATAAAACTCTAGAATACTACCATAGGTATATTGTTTAATAAATGCGTGAATATAAGAAAGTACGTTTAGTGAGTTAATTAATAAGTTATTAGATCCGTCTGCTGTAAACATCCGGAGAGGGCTGTAGCCGCGGGGGCTGCGGGGCGCGGGGTTGCGGTTGAGGGGAGCGGAACCGCATCGAACCCGCACCGCGCAATCACCGACTATTGTCCCCGACGCAGCACCACTCGCCTCTATTTAGATTGATATTTAATCAATCGTATATTCATAACGATGTACCAATCCAGCAGAAACTAATTTCTAGTAGAAGACCTAAGTCTACGAATAGATCAGTCTAAGTATGAAAGCATATCACAGAATGTGTTCGGTCATCCCACGCCTCTCTGAAAGAGTACAGATAACAAAATTATTTTTTATCCTACACGCATAGGTACACCGTCCATCCAAGTAATCCTCAAGAGATAATCACAAGAACGATAAAAACTTACATCAAAATTCATGAAGTAATTTCAAAGTTTTATATGAAAACAAAGCGACGCACAGCCACTATTATTTATGGGAATGTAAACTGCTTGTTGATATTTCGATGCATTAAACTTTTGTGAAATCGAATATAGTATAGTCAAATTTAATGTAAATGAGTAATTATAAGAAACCAAACATTTTTCTTAGACTTATTAAAATAGACTTGTTTATATCATCAACTTAAACACTGATCATTTTTCAAAATAAATTCAGACAACAAATGACATTTTGTCTGCCAGTGAAATGTGTAAATATGATCTCTCGTTTCCATTGATTTCGACCATACATAAAAGAACGTAAACACAGACTAAAATCATATCATATTTCTGCGAACTTGGACGTGTCTGATAGTCCATGATTCATACTTGTATAGGTCTCCCTTTGTTTTTATCTTTACGCTCCATTAAATTGTGCTTGCACCGTCTAATTAAAATAGCCGACTAGCTCCCCCTCGGGGTTAGCGACGCGACAATTTTTTCTAAAGAAAACTTCTAGAGCAACAGACACGCTAAAGATAAAGCTACGCTTATAATAATCAACAATCCAATTATCCAATAATCTTACTAATCTTACTAATATTATAAATGCGAAAGTTCAGATGGATAGATGGATGGATGTTTGTTAGAGTTTGTAGCCCAAACGGCTGACCGAATCTGGATGAAATTTGGCATCGATGTAGAATGTAGTCTGGAAGAACAGATGGGCTACTTACTTTTGTTTTTTTATAATTCCACGCGGACTGAGTCGCGGGCGAAAGCTAGTCTTTTTATAACGCGCATTTTTACTCTTGACATCTAGCAATATTTTTACTGATAAAACCACTAAAAATCATATCATGGGTTAGAAAAACATACACTGAAGTAACCTTAAGCATAACATGACAGTAATTTTTATCACAGAAATTTTACTTCAAAATTACTCAAGGAAAGAGATTTTTAATTTAAAATACCTAACATTCAGAGTCATAAATAACTACAAGTAAAGAATTTAATACTAGCTTTAAAAATAATTTTAAAATTCTTTGTAGGGTGGAGTTCGCTGTTAGCCGTCTTGTAGATGACACTATCTACTCCATAAGACCTTATCCGAGGGATGTTCTAAGACAAAAAAAAATCCCGTTCACTAGAGGCTGGGAGCGCGCAGATGCTTTTGAATGCCTTCTGAATAATTACCGCAACGCCTCCGGCATTATAAAGCATGGGGTACACGATATTACACCTAAAATGGATTTCTTTGACGAACATTATAATATTATTAGAGTGAACCATAATAACATAGTGGCCTTTTTGAAAGGTTAGCTAGTAATTTAAGATTGGAAAATTTATTTACATGTTTTTTTTTATGTATTTCCCATCTCGCTATAAGCAGCATCTTTTTTATAAAATGAGAATCAACTTAAATGTTTTTTGGGGAAATTTCGTATCATTGCTCAAAAACTGAATAAAGATCTAAAGAGCAAATAAAAGTTTATGATAAACTCGGTTCGTGAATGAATTTTCCTTTATTTATATTCCTCCCTTCTAATTTGGCTGCAGCGCTTCGCCACTGGTGCGAGAAAGTCCTTCCGTAAATCCCTTTTTGAAATGTACCCATCGCTTTACTGAGAGGGAGGTAAGCATGCGTGAAAGCATCCTTATCTTGGGCGATGCTTTTTTCATATTTTTTTATTTAATTCTCCTAATACTTATGATAAATTTCCGTTTCCGGAAGTGTATAATTTATTACACCGGGATAATCCATAGAACCAAAACATGGAAAATGTTTTAAAAATTGTGTTTACAATAGCGTATGAAAACCAGACCTTCAAATCATTGGTTTATTTTTCAAACTGCATCGTCCATGTCGAAGATATAATTACAAAACATTCTAGTTTTCCTGCACAAGAAATGTATGTTAGATATTAGTTCTACATGTATGCAAATAAGAATAATAAGTAGACGACTTTAGTATGTATTCGTACGACTTAAAATAAGTTACAGGAGTCTCATGTCTAACAAGGGTATGCACTCCCGATCGCCTGGGGGACTAACTTGCTCGACTAGAACTAATCTGTGCCGAAACTAACTTGCAGCCGTCCTGAGGAATCTAATACAGACTTTGGGATTGTTTGGGCCTAGTTTAAGTGACGTCGGACCCCGTGCTTAGCTTGAAGGATACTAAAGTGAGGTTAAGTGATGTAATGCAATTAGTTGCTTCATTAAGTTTACTCACGACAATGATTCTAAATTCTAGATATTTGTATACATTAAGGTGTAGTAAATTTATGTATAGTTTCAAATTTAACTTAGCTGTAGAATATAATTTTCAAAGAGTAATGTCAGAACTATAAGTATACGGAATTACAGAACACAGGGCCGTCTGTAAATTTGCGAGCACAATTTACTGAGTGGAGTGTACACTTGGATATTTTATGCTAATGGTCTATACAGAGGCGCCATGAAATAATAATATCTACTCGGCAAAGTTGCGGGATCCACTTACCTTTACGTTTACATCGAGACGTGTTTTAAATTTCTCTCTGGACGAGTCGAGCGTGGAAATTGGGCTTAAGTTTCTTGTGTATGAAATAGTAATAGGCGTTGCGTACCTTAAATTTTGTTCAGTGTACGTTGAATTCTAAATTAAGTCTTAATTATATTATAACTAGCTTTCGCCCGCGACTCCGTCCGCGTGGAATTAAAAAAAACAAAAGTAAGTAGCCTATGTGTTCTTCCAGACTACGTTCTACATCTATGCCAAATTTCATCCAGTTCCGTTCAGCCGTTTAGGCTACAAACGCTAACAAACATCCATCCATCCATCCATCCATCCATCTAAACTTTCGCATTTATAATATTAGTAAGTATAAGTATATTAGTATATATAAGTATATTAGTAAGATTAGTAAGATAGTAAGATTAGTAAGAAGTAAGATATACTAAACGACTTCAGAGATGTCTTCTAATAACTAAGAATATTAGCAATAGTACCTAAAAGGTTTCACTTGTTAATAATGTTACAAGTATTCTGGTATCTATGACGTATTAATGAATGCACATTAAGCTAATTTACGATCTATCCAACTAAATATCGGGTACTAAAGCACTCCCATACCCAAATAAAAGGCCAGGATGAAAAGGAAAACAATCAGTAATGCAGTTATAAAAAGTGTTCGGTGGACAGATGGGGCCTGCGGAGGTCGTTAATCGCGTTTAAGAGAGATGCGTGAGTCGTGTTGACCTCACGGCCCGGGGCGCTACGACAAATGGAAATTGATCGCTACACATGCCTAAACTGTATACAATTATACATATTTCGACATGTTCGATGAAATGTAGAATGAATCTTTAGAGCGAGCGCTCACCTGCGAATAAACTATCGTACAACTGTTTAGTCTCGCTATATTCGCTATATCGCTATATTTCTATGAGATTATAAGGAGATGCGCACACTACTCGATTTTAGTTGTGAAACTCAGTTGAAATGGCTGCAAAACAATCGATAATCGCACAACAGTTGTGCGATAGTTAAGTTTTAGATGTAACTGTCGACTTGAGATGAGTTGATTTTGCATATATCCGACAGGCGACAGGTGGTCATTCACAACCAAAAGCGGTGCAGGTGCATGGAATCTTTTTATTATAAAATTAAGAAACACAAATTAAAAAAAATGGACTTGAAAGGTTTTTCGTCAGTTCTAATCATATCTTATTTTATTAAATCGGAAGTGTTCTTAAGATTTGTTCCTAGAACCTTCCCAATATTACATAATGTTTTTAAATAAATATTATGAAGACTAACATACAATATACCCATATTTGGCGATATACAGATTAATAATTTTACAAAAACTTTTCCAATAGCATCACACTTAAAGAACACATAACAATTACCAAAAGGATCTAATGACAAAACATCAAGGGGTAAAAATCACTAGGCAATTTCCCGCCTTTTCCACCTAACGAGTCTACGGACGCCATTTGCAACACATTTTTGCCGTTGATTTTGATGACGCCATTACGCCGGCCTAACGGTTCGCTTGTCCATCTGAAGGCTGACGTTCGATTTAATTTAGCGCAGGCGGTGGGCCTGCCGCTGGTTAATTTGGAAATAATTATTACCTACTGCTCTCCCCTTGTGGAGAAAAAAGGAATGATGCATGTCGCTTCTTGTCTTAATGTTATCTTGATAGCATCGTACACGATACTGTAATGTATTGCCTGCGGATTATATTTTTTGTTGGTTATATTGATCGGTTTTCCTGTCAAAGGTTATACCATCACATCTTATATTTATCTGACAGTAAATAAACCAATATTTAAAATATTAAGGCAAAATGTATGACGAGATTTTACTTCAATATCTTGTAATAATATAGAGACCCATTAGACATTAGTTTTATCATAAAAATCAGAAAAATTGTATTTATTTTCTTATATTTTTTGAGTTAACAATATTAGGATGTAAAGAATTCTACTGAACTTTTTTTAAATATCCGCTAAAGATAATGAAATTTAAGTATCAGTGAAAGAGAAAGTTTGTGAAAAAACCTGGAATTTAATTAGCATTGTATACTCATAAAAAGTTTTAGAGGAAAATGTTAGAAAACACGCAATATTAAAATTTAAAAGTTGGCACCCACCGTAGCTTTCTTAAGTAATTTATTTTTGTTTTCAAACATCAAGTTAACTTGAGTTTAGTAAATGCTTAAAGTAATTAATAATAGAACACTATTCAAAGAATAAAAAGTATAGCAATATCAAAAATACAAAACCAAAAACCTCTTACAGACGACTTAAAAAACGTACAAAACGATTCAGTTTAATATTCAAAAACAAAAGCGCATTTAAAATAAAAACATAGACGGAAAAGAGAAATGTTTCACTGAAAAGAGATTTACTTCAATTCCACGCTGAGTCCATCACGTATTTATCGTCCGTGAAGAGCAATGTAAAAGCAAAAACAAATTGCAAAAAAACGCTTTTTTCAAATATATACACAAACTATGACAGACAAACTTTAAATTATAGTTATATCTTTGAGTTTTCGGTAAAAACCCTTGGTACTAAGGAAATATTTATGTAGATACATGCAAATTAAAAGATTTAAATGACATTTTACAACTATTAGTAACTAAAAAGTTACTTCATCAAATAATAACCATGTTAGCCAGGATAAAACGTAGCAGCCAAATAAAAGACACAAGTTAAAAAAAAAACAAAAAAAACTCAGTTTATTAAAAAACATTGAAACAACACAATGCAAACAAAATGTTTTTTTTATTCCGCTAACAATACGAGAAACAGATTCATTCTGTGCATACGGTGGCGTGTCTGATGCTAAGAGGCAAGGTGGCCGATTCCCGCTCCATATAAACATTGACAGTAAAAGCCATACAATATCCCAGCCCAGTACAGTACTTTACAATATAGCTACAGTTCATTCACGGCTAGATTGACTCGCTGCGTATTGTTTGCGGGATTCGCTTGCAGTCACTCAAAACTACTATTTGAATTGGGAATGTAGCAATCTATTTTACATATCGATAAAAAATAGGCAAACAGTATTCAAACAAAGTTGTATTGGCGATGGTTTTAGAAGATTCAATAAAGCCGAAAAATAACAAAAGCAAAGATTACATACCGTTTTATAGACGAAGAAGGTAAACGAGGAAATTGCTTACACCAGTTTATCTGACTGACTAGATACGTGTCAAAGACTATGAGACGTGACGATCACGAGAAAATTTGAAATTAAGTAGGCATAGGAAAATGGGCATAAATAAGTAATTTCTAAGTGAAAGACCACGTGCTCTAAATTAAGAACTCGAAGCTGTAAAAGAATCATCCTCAAAGTAAAATATACAGACGTCTGACAATTTATGTGAAGTATCGATATTTAATTTTGCAATATAAATTATCAATGATGTGACATCACTACAAATAGTAACAGAGCTGTTGTAGGCATTGGCTGGTTTGAAGTACTCTGGAACTAAAAGCGGCATACCTAGACATCGAGACTAGGCAAAACCATAAAAGGCATACAATGTCTAGAAACACAAAGGACGAGCGAGATTGTAGGTCTTTCAATAAGGAAAGAAAAATTGCTTCTGGTATACACAATGAGGTCGGATAGTAAAGCTTTCATAGCGAAATGAAGTTTTTGAAGCTTGATGTCTTTATGAAGATGAGTAGAATCTTACGAATAAGCGGATTTTAAATTGCTCTTTCATGTAAGGTTTTTTTTTTCAGAATGTTCATTAAATTGTCTGGAGAATATCATATTTCTATGAAAACAACAGAAGCACGACACAAAATGATTGTTGGGGATGCCTATTTTGTAAAAGATATAGTAACTTAAATTGTCGATTCTACAAACGCTTACTATTAATTGCAATTCGGAAATGGATGACTCGATACTGAGTCAATGGATGTGTTGTTGAACTGTTCTGCTGCGGGGTTTTCCCCAGACTCGATTGTTTAAAAATAATGCAATCGATTCAAAATAAACATGAATTAGTCTCAATTTTATTATAACATGATTGTTAAAAATGTAGCATTGACATGAATTCTATAAATTATTGCAAAAAATTGTTTGTTTTCATCAATCTTATATGTATTTCCTTTGAATACAATTTTATGGCATGAGAATAATAAAATATAGAAAAGTAATTGACCGCTATGTACTTCAAATCTTTGCAGTACAAAGGGGATCCCTCAAGGCAGACACAAGGGTCTTTGTCTAATAGGCCATTTAGCTTTCCTATGCACTTTCACGCCAATTCCAATTCAATCTCATTGTTCTGGATCCCCTTTTGTAATTAGAAGTGATAATGAAAAGAATATTCGATCGAGAAGAAAGTTTAAAAATGCAAATTTTGGACATGTTACTGTCAAAGCCGAAGATGAAGAGGCTGTAGTAAGCTTTCTGACGCGTGTACGTTGATACGACGACTGTAAGTTGATAACTTGATTGAGAACAGAAATATAATTTAAAAGAGCATTTAATTTCCAAATCAACGCTTCGTTAAAGCAGCTCTTTTTAATTTTAATTTATCATTCTCATTCGAGTCCGCCGTAACATCCAACCGACGGCCCAGGGACCGTTACGGGTGTCTTTTGGGAAATTCTCGCTAAAGTTTCGCTTTAAATATTTTAATAAACTCGTATTAAAGTCGTAAAAAACACTTTGAGATGCCGTTTTTTACGTGCACGGCACCCTACCTTGGTATCCCACCGCAATTTTTGACGTGCCGCGTTTACGAACACTTACCGAACGCAGTGACGCTTTGTACCGAGGGTTATTTCATTATTCATAAAGCTTTGTTCCCGAGTTCGGGCCCGATTCGGTCGAGTTGTGTTGTTTTTCACGTTTGTACAATGTTTGTATAGGCGGTTGTGTGAGTAATGAACATAGGAAATGAACTCTTATTACGCGTAAGCCGGATACGGGCCCAAATAAACATAAACGTACTTTAGATTACGTTCTCTGTACGGTAATAACTACTCCACGGAGAACTCGTGGCGGAATTTAAATAAATCTCAACCATAAAATGTGTGCGGGCATAAAAAGCGAGGGAGTCGACTGTTTGCGATCCGGTTCGCCTTACAACTGATGTATATTATGCGTTTATGATAATCTAACACCGGCTGCATAATGTGATAGCGTGTTGAGACGATTTGCGTAGATTTTTATATGGAATACCGGAGTTGATAGTGTACTTTAGGTGACAAACAAAGGTGGAACGCCACCTTTGTGACAATGTTTGGATTGAAATGATATCTGGCAGCTGTGTTCTTTTCAATAATGAAAACTGCATTCCACAAGTTAATCTAAACCACTAAAAGCCATCAAATACAGTCTAGTGATTGCTTTGTGTTTTAGTGTAGTTTTGTTTTTGTTTATCGACACTGATAAATGTGCAAGCATGATTTACAGCGAACGGCGGTCAGTGTTGGCTCTTCAGATTGACTCGTGCGCGCCATCGCCTAATAAATCTCTGTTTTATTCACGATCCCAAACACTGCAAACAATGGCTTGCGGATACACGATTAATGCAAAATGAACTCTAGCTTTTTATCTAAACAACCAATCTACGAGACCCTTCGATCATATTTTACAAACTATATGATCTAAGACGAGACATTTTAATTTTGAATTGACGAGACTTTTTGAACGCACTTATAAGGAATTCTTCAGATCTCTTCAAATGTTCATTTTCCTAAATTTTAATTTTAATACACAATTTTATTTCATAACCAAAAGGTTATTGCACTATCATATTGGAAACGTAAAGAAATTTTAATATCCAACAAAAGCAACAGGCAAATAGAATAAAAACACTACCTTTCATGTCCACAGCATATCAGGGGCTTTGAAGTAGTCCGAATGTACAAATTGAAGGGATAGGCAATAATTGAATTTCAGTAACCATGTGGTACTCTGTATAATCCCTGTGTCTGCGTTGACAGGGGTATGGAACATTTTTTATTTTGCACTGTTTTCAATGTACATGTAACAATACACAACCCCCTTTTGTACCATTGCGTTTGAAAAGATGCGGATAATTAATTTTGCGTAAAATACGTTACCTAGATACTTTGATTGTTTATAAAGGACTAAAACATTTCACGATACAAAAGGAAATATAACATTATAATATAATTGCTTACTTTTAACATTAACATATTATTTTTAATAAAACAATTTCCTTGTGCTAAAGCCATTTAATTTAATTTTATCGCACCTTATGACACATTGTGTAAAATTTCACGAGTGATTAATAAAGCCAAGATCCGTAAGCTCATGTAAATCAAAGGCCTCATTGACAAAGGTTGCGTTTGACTCAAGAGTCGGGCGCGGTTTGGCGTGTAATTCGATTTGTTGGCCGCAGCCGAAGCGTACCATTAAAGCCAATATAATCTATCAAATATAGTACCATGTTAATTATTCGAGTATTCATTGAATTTTCAACCTTATCGTAAACAGATAAGGTTTATAAAGTTAAAATATAAATGTCATACCTGTTTAAGTTTTTTTCATCGTACATTTCTTTCAGCATATCCTCGAGGTCCGAAGAAAGTGTATTCAGCAACTGAAAATAATATATTTAATTAATAGTTTATTGTGTAATTTTCATTTTCTTTTTATAATTTTAAGGGCTTTTTAATTCATTTTTAATCAAAGACCTTTTTCGTACCACGAATTGATCCGAAAAGTATGAAGAATCAAGTAAGTTATAATAAAATTAGATTGTCTTTGAATTCATAGTTAATTCTTATTGCGATATAAAGAACAGATATCCTTCTTTAAAGAATGGAAGAATAGATAAAATGGTTCATTATTATATTAAATCTATTGTTTGTCCAAGGTACGCACTATAACATTTGTACATCTATAGTACCTTTGGATGTTCAATTTTCTATTCACCCCGGAGCACATATTGGAAGCGTTGTTCAGGAAATGAGTTAAACCTTGTTCACCGCAGCCGGTCGGTTTAGCTGTTTGATATTATACACACGGACATTAATAAGAGAAAACAAGTGTAGTCGCATGTTTACCCGTATAACTATTTAATACTAGCTGTTCGCGTGGGTCTTTATTCGCATGATATTATAAAAACTTTATTTTATTGTTTACATTTGTCAAATTATCAATTGCAAATGACAAAATGACATGGCATGATGACCAACCATGGCAATCTTGCTTCCTTGATGTTGGCAGCAACTTAGGATCTCTTTCCCACATTAGGGTTTTTATCCAAAATATTTACCCCCTAAGTTTAATGGCGTGAAAATATATAGCCTAAAGCGTGACGTAATTGTAGAGATTTTTATTAAAAAAAAGAATTATTCAAAAATATGCTATAATTACTGACATCTTAGGCAACAAAGAAGTGTGTATTTACGCTTTATTATATTAGTATAGATTGATTATTTTCACGAGTATTATATAAACATGATCAAAATGTCGACTTTAGTGGGTTGTCGTTTATAATGCATTCTTGCATTTATTTGTATTTTAGTTTACTTTCAACAGTTTATTAAGACCTACAGTCTCCTAAAACTAAAGTCATTATATTTACTTCACATTGTTTTTAGACAACATATGATTATATTTAGCAATTTAAATTCTAGTGTTTAGGCGTTTTTTGATAGTTTGTAGTTTCACACCCTTCGCAGCTGTATGTCTCGTGTTAGTTATTTGCTTAGTTCGCAGACGGGGTGGCGTGGCAAAAAGTTGCTCAAATAAAAATCTCACGGCTAAGCCCCGCGTGGGCCGCCCTGCGTGTTATGGCGTTGGTGACTGGGGTTTTGCTCTTATTTAGCGTCGTTTTCTCGCCGTTTCAATACAACATACGACACCCTGAACCCATTGCAAATTGTTTGCCTAATTTGAGAATTCAATTTCGATATTTGCTTTTGAAAATTGGTAGGGAATTGGTGGCTTGCTTTGAATTGTATTAAAAATCTATAGTTAAATACCTATTGTAATAGTATAACTTGATAATAAAAAAAAAATCTACCGACTAATTTAATGCTTTGTACTCCAATAATGAACCACAATATCAAGCCTTCCTACGATATCATAAAACATATTAAACTTGGTATAAAACATTGTTTTTTAGCCTCATCTTTGTAATTTTAAAATGCAACCCTCTGGTATCACTGGAGGGTTTTCCTAAACCACTCTAAAGTTCACCCGACATCCGATGACATGAGAGCTATAACTGTCAGCGATTATGCTAATCACAATATGCATATCTATACTAATATAATAAAGCGTAAACACACACTTTTTTGTTGCCTAATATGTCAGCAATTACAGCATAATTTTGAATAATACTTTTTTTAATAAAAAGTCCTACACTTACGTCACGCTTTAGGCTATATATTTTCACGCCATTTAACTTAGGGGGTAAATATTTTGGATAAAAACCCTAATGTGGGAAAGAGACCATAAGTTGCTGCCGGCATCAAGGAAGCAAGATTGCCATAGTAAGGTAATTGGTATTTTGACATTTGCAATTGATAATTTGACAATTGTAAATAATAAAATAAAGTTTTTATAATTAATTATAAAAGCCGCGCGGGAACAGCTAGTTAAAATATAAAGTTTCAAGATATAGTAACAAAGTCGAGAATTTATTATTAAACTAAGAAAACTTCTTGACATTAAATTTATAGGAACAATATGTAAACACTTATGTTAAACAATGTTAACTTTTAGGGACTCCATATCCTGAGAGAATAAAAGGTCAATGACCCGAAACAAAGCGGTTGCTAGGCAACCAGCACGACAACAGAAGCGTGAATGCAACCTGGAATCCTTACAAATGACCATAGATTTTTAAAACAAGGTTTACACCTTCGCCTTATGCAAAGCAATTTATTCCCTACTTATAGAGGGTGTAACAATGACGAAATATTTATTCATTATGAAATTACTATATTTTCATTTTGCTAAACGCGACTATAAGCGATCATAAGACTAGTACAAAATCATCTTGTGTCTCTTTTTTACCAAGGCGATAAGAGGAAAAACAATATATTTCTGTACGAACATGTTTCGGCAAAGGATACTGACTAGATGGAACCATTAGCAAAAATCTTTCGTAGAAACTGAGTCAATGTTTAATTACGTGTGCTGCAACTTAACACTTTATCATTGAAACTGCTTCATCGTCCGTTTTTATGAACTCGTTAAACGCACAAGGGCTGACAAAAAAACGCCTTCTATATTCTCATAAAGCTAACGAGGCCCATCTAATTGTTTGGAAGTCTCGTAATGTCGCAACAGGGAAGGTTGTCGCTCAACTTATTACTTCTTTTCGCCGTTTAATGTTATGAGATGATATTTCATCGAATAAAGTACGGGTGAATTTTGCAGATACATTTTCAACAGGCGTATAAGTTTAAAATATGATAGACGTAAAGTTTAGGCGCACTCTGGTGGTGGAAAGGTGGGTTTTAATTTTTTCCCCAAAAAGATAATATTCTTAAGTATGTTTCGAGTATGGAAAATAATTTAATCGCAGTTGGATTCAGACTCTATACGTCGACAGACAAGTGACCTCACATAAGCGCGCGATAAGCCCAACATAAAAGTAATCCGCAACGAATAAGATGTTGAAACAATCGTGACGATTGCAGCCTTGAAGTCATGGGGCTATTGAATACCACGTAACTGTCATGGTTATTGGGCTAAATTCTACTTACAATCAGTTCATATAACACATCGTAATTGGCTTTATGTTTTACTTTTGATAATTAACAAAATCCTTAATTTATTAATGTATTGGAAAGCTAAACTTCGTTATATAAACCTTAGCCACTAGATTAATAGGTCTCAAAAGAACAACTAGTTTATGTTAAAATTTCGAGTGTACTGCGAAATGCAAATTTGGCCATTAAACTGCGCGTCCCCAGCGGCCGCTCGCCGCTCGCCGCTCGCCGCTCGCCGCTCGCCGCTCGCCGCTCGCCGCCCGCCGCTTGTTATATGAATAATGGCCTTTCGTTATTACTACGGTAAATTGTCACTTTTATACACCTCTATTGAATTATCTTTAATTATTAAATACTAAGAATAATCACTTACGCCATCAAGCAACGAGATGACAAATTACTTTCTTGTATACTTAAATTATTTACGCAAATACAAATTATTTCTAACTAGCTTTCGCCCGCGACTCCGTCCCCGTGGTATTAAAATAAACAAAAGTAAGTAGCCTATGTGTTCTTCCAGACTATAGTCTACATATATACCAAACTCTAACTTGGCTATACTTTGGCATACATTTTGGCTACAAACTCTAACAAACATCCATCCATCTAAACTTTCGCATTTATAATATTAGTAAGATAGAATCTAGTTGATTAATTATGTTATTCAGCTATGAATGCAATCATTACGAAAAGCGAATTTTAATCGTGAAAATTTCTAATATCATAATTTTCGCCTGCGTATTTCAGAATTTTTGTAAATGAAACGATTATTTTAAAAAGAAAACACACACTTTAAATGAAACAATTGACGATTCAACACAATCGTCACTCGACATCAATAAAACTGAAAACCAATAAAAGTAAATAAATGAGATCAGGAAGATTGAATAAAAATAGCAAATGTCGATAAAAAGAGACAAAATAAATTGTCGCCTACTTGCTCCCTGTCATTTGTACAACGTAACAAATGACACCCTTTACTTAGCGTTATTGGAGCGCGAAACACCAACCATTGTAACTCGAATCTAGTCTAATTCGAAATAGTACGTTTAAATTTTACATTGCTATTTTAACAACAGTATGTAAAAAAGCCTGAATGTAAGAGTTTGCTTCTTTATTTATTTAAAGTCGCATGAATAAATGCAAATAATAATCAAGTCAGATTTTAACTTGTGTGTTAAGATACCATGTGTCACCAGTCACCTAAATGTTGTCAATTTCTTTAAAATAACAATACTGAAAGCAATAATTTTTAGGTCGCAATTAACTTGTACTTAAGACGACACTTATTATTTTACTTAAATATAAATAAGATTAAATCATACCAATTCATTACCTATTTGTTCTTTGTGTTCAAAGATTTGAATGAAAGATGATTGTTTTAATTCGAGATTATCAACTTCGAGAACCGATGGTAATATTCATAAAATGTAACCGTCACATTCCACAGATGATATCTTTTATTCACGCTCCTCACGTTATGTATTAATC
>LD688931.1:3031175-3049698 GCA_003118335.3 Papilio memnon | reverse complement strand
GAAAACCGAACAACATCGAGAGGGATCTCGTTAAAAAGTTGACGAAAGTTAAATATTTCGTCCCTCTGTTATGAAACAAAATAATAGTATGCACTCGGTGGGAATTTGCTCTTATTTTTGTTTGCAAACCAAATCTATGATTAGTTTAATATTTTCGAATGACAGTGTTCAAAATAACAGAGAAACTCTTGACTCTATTGGATAAACCAATCAAATCTTCGTTTCAATACCACCAGAGGCACATTCTAAAAATCTACAGAAATTTATATATCAAAATAATATTATTTAGATGTGAGACTGAATGTAAAACTAGAAAAAATATTAACATTTATTAGAAGTAAAATAAAAGTATAAAATGCATATCGTATTACGCTGTGCATTTGTATAACAGCATATTACAAAAGTTTCCAGTCATAAGCATAGCTTGTTCTCAACTTCGTAGCAAATAAATGATGTCTGTTGTATTGTTACCGTTGCAAATGAAGAAAGTTAACCGTCGATCGTCGCAGGGGAGTTTCCAATGCAGGGAAAACAAGGTATTTTTTAATCACTAAACAGAACTCTTGCTATTTCTGATTTGTTACAGCCTTATTTCCCTACGCGCCGATTGTGATCAGTCTCCTTCCTTCTATTCCCCTTTGTTTTTAGTTGCGTACCTGTCTAATTAGTTTTTTTCATAGAGATTTTCAATTAATCCTTAATTCGACGAGTTTTATGTTGAAAAAAAAACTGTTTTTTTATAAAGTCATATTTTTGCATATAAAATAAACTACTTCAGTAGATTTTTTTTAATTATTTGTTCGACACACTGGACACTATCGAATTAACGGTTAAACGAAACAAGAATCGTATGCAGTGAAAGAAATCAAAAGGCATTTGGATAAGTGCATAAAAGTTTTGGTTTGATGATTTTCATTCCATGACTATTTGGAAGGAAGTCACTCAGCGTATCAGAAATTATAGATACCAATACTAGCAATACTCGTATGTAACAAAGTCCACATCGAGTGACGTCACAGGCGGCGCCGTTCTGCGGCTGTCTCGGAAATTGAGCGACGTCCCGCCACAACGCGACTATACGCAAACTTTAATCTGAACACCCTTTTGTTTATGTGCAACTAGAAATGATGAGAGTCGATTGTAAAAGTTTTTGAAGTAAAACCATGAAAAAGCAAGAGTTTATAATAAGTAGCAAATAAATATACTACTAATACTAAACGATTTTCTCCCGGAACATTTTAATATGGGGACATTCTTCGATTAAACTGTCAGATAGCTCGTTAGTTTAGTAAAATGTTTTACATACATACAGTATAATTTGAATATCATTACTTTCATATATGATATTGACGATGATTAAAATGTTATAATAACGTTGAGATTAAGTTGTAAAGTAAATCCACTAGCTGTTGCAATGTTAATATCAAATCACTTATTACACCCACTTACTATTTCTAACGGATATTGCTTGAATTTATGCATGCAATAACGTTCATCCGTAGTTATTACAAGTACGGCATACATTTATCAATCATCATAAAGTGATAGGATTTAATATAAAACGATTTATAGCTAAATGATAATATCCAGGTATTAAAATGTCAACCAATGAATCTTTACGACTTCTTCGACAAATCAGATTTAGGTATTGATGTAGATGTTGAAAATTTAGACAAGCCGTAAACAAATTGACATCACAAGACAGTAAATCAAAAGTTAAATAATTTAAAAACTTGAATAGCTTCATCGCAATTAGGAAGTTCATCTCAATAGTAATTACGAGTTAGAATCATCAAAGACCACTAATTAGAGACCCGTGGTGCGTATTTCGATGGATTGTTTATTCAGAAAACGGTCCCCGGCGCTAATGGACGATTTCCATGATTGTGAAGCAAAGTTTTAATGATCATTCTCCAAGTTTGCCGGGATGCTTTTAGCCTTAGATTTTATTGGATTTATGACTTTTAAAGGATGTCTACAGACAGCTTCGAAGTTGGACGTCGTTTAATATCTTTGCTTGAATATAATTTGACGTAAGTGAAGAAGTGCTCTTAGAAGTTTTGATTTCGTGAAAGTAAAATCCATAACGCTTTCTATGAAGCAGAGATAAAAATTATCTTGTAAATATTTTATGTCATCTCCTAAGATTTACGTTACTTCCATTATAAACTACAGCAATATACATATCTGAAAGAAACAAACTGTCAGTTCAAAGTTTACTATTTAAAAGAAAACTCATCGAGTAACATTATCGGAAACAACATACAGATAGCTATAGTAATAGGATGTTAGTTAATTTAGCTCACGTATTCCTGTACATTAAAACCCGTTCGGTTCATTCGTTTAGCTCACATGTGTTGTCCACTGGCCAGCGCTGTCCGCCAACTTAATAAACCAGGAAATTGAAATGTCAAGTACACGCTCAATTTAGAGCTTTCCAATGAAATCATAAAAGCGGATCCTGCGGTCCAGTACAATGTATATAAGTGTACTTTGTACGGTTTGAAGTGCTTTTTAGTTTAAAACAATTGTTACCCTACACTGCATTGTTTAATGAATTATATTATTGTACTTATAAATCTTTACAAAAATGTGCTTGTAAAAAAAAGGTTTGTTCGTAAAAGTACTATAAAATTTATACAATTATTTCTAATTTAATAAGGTCTACTATGAGTATAATATTTGGCATTTTTTTACTATTTCAATGTCAAATTGCATTGTTTTATTTTCCAACATCCTCCATCAATTTTCACCTTTATTTTAACTTTTATTGGTCATACGATATTTTTATTATGTGTGCAAGAAAGGCTTATCGTTTAATAACATCCCATTAATTTTCTATTATAAAAATTATTACAATTTTGGAAAACACCAGCTGTTATTAATATCTTATCGGTAACTCATATAAGTATTGCTTAACGCTCAACTTATAATGGAATGTACCCACTTTCGGAGAGTTTGCTGTTATTAGGCATTTAATCATAGGGAATGGGTAACCCGAACTTATTAATGCTGGGCACGCTAAAACAGCACAATACAAATTATAACACAGCATAGCACTTAGAACATAAACAAATATCGTAATTCAAATGCACTAAAAATAATAAATTAATTGTGATTAATTATAGACTAATCTATACTTAATGTTATAAAGACGAAATATTTGTATTTTTGTATGTATTTGATTCACTTAAAAACTACTGAATCGATTTTTAAAAAATCTTTCACCATTACAAAGGTGTTATCTGTGAATAACGTGGGTCGTATTTTTTATTATTTCATTAATTTTAATTGGACGAAGTCGCGGGCAAAACCTAGTGTTCCATATAAAGTAAAAGATTCTCATTTCCTTTTATCTTTTCTATTTATTGTTTTCTCTCAAGGGAGGGACATTCCGAAAGGTCCCATGTTAGTTTGCATGACATTGGACGTCGGATTCCAAACAAATACTCGTGAGAATTGACATATTAGTAGATTGAAGAGAGGGCCTTGTTTTGGTTTAAGAGTATTGTAAGAAGACGTAGCTAGGTTATGACTGTGGTGAATAGTTAAATATTTTTTGTTATAAAAATTATCTTACCTTCATATAAGATCCGCCGTTTTGTTCGTCGCAGTGCCGACGTATGTACCGTTGGCAGATGTTCGACATTTTCCGCTCTGTAACAGACCAGAGAATATGTGAGTCAAACACGAAAGGAATGTTACAGTTTGAGATAACCTGGATGTCTTGCTTTCAAAATTATCTTAGGCCATAATTGTTAAAGTCATTTAAATTCTAGGATTTTTTGGATATTTTATTAATTCTATCTGTCTATATTAAATCTATGTGCAAGAATTCCTATTGTTTTATGTATTACTTGAAAATCAGGACTAGAAATAAACATAATTTCTTCAGTAGATAAAAGCCGGATAAAACTATAAAGAAAAATAATTATTAATTTACATTTTAAATTGTACCAACGATTACATTTCAACGGAAATAATTCAGATTAACTTCAATTACATCCCGTGTTGAAAATTAAATGCTTTTTACTCTGTGCATCATAAAACAAACAAACCCGAACTTTCTTCTATTTGCGTACAGGACGCATGTAGGTCTGTACTCTGTACAAACCAGTATCAATAAAATTAAAACATGTTGCTTCCTGTTTTTGTAATGTTTTTATTCAAAGCAGAGTTTCCACTGACAAAACACATGTATAAAAAAGTATTGCTTTCTCTTTTTTTTAATGAGAAAGAATAGGATGTCAGTATGTTTTTGTACAATAATTTCAACAGCGAAAACCTATTACGAATAACAGAACACAGTTGACGTTAGTTATGTAATTATCAGCAAATGAGATTAAAACATTCTAATAAGACATTTTTTTAATCTATACTAATATTATAAAGAGGAAAGATTTGTATTTTTGTATTTTTGTATGTATTGAAATAACTCAAAAGCTACTCGGCCGATTTAAAAAATTCTTTCACCGTTAGAAAGGTAATTTATCTGTGAGTAACATAGGCTATATTTTTTTAATTTCACGCGGGCGAAGTCGCGAGCAACAACTAATGTTTTATACAATTTGATTTCAACAAAAGCTTACATTATGTTAGCGCCCAAAATGTTTTACGTCCAGTAACTTTATCATTAGGTACATTAAGTTTTAAACCATTTCGATGGGTTCAGCTTCAAAAATAACTTGTACTCATAAACAAAATCCAACAACAGCTAAAATATGTTTATAAGCGTAAAATATAATATAGCCTGAAGACAAATATAAACCAAGCTACACCCATCGTTTACTTATAACAATGAGTGTGGCCCCTTGTTAAAGGGGCTACAATGTTCGTCATGTTTCAGGGAAAGTCATTTTAAGATTCAAGCAGAACTATTTTTAATTCTCGAAAAGTTTATCGTAATTGCACATCAGAATTTAATTGAAATAGAGGAATTAATGAATTACATATCGATTGTTTCCTCAATAGAAGATAAATAAGGTGTGACGATTAGTAGCCTACGTCATAGAATATACTCGTTTTTCCATGGATTCTCTCTAATATGTATTTTTGGTTAGAACCCCATGACTACAGATTCTAGAAGATTGAGAACCTCTTTATAATTTACTAGCTGTTGCTCGCGACTTCGCCCGCGCGAATTTAAAAAATATAGCCTATGTTACTCACAGATATATTACCTGTTTAACGGTGAAAGATTTTTTAAAATCGGCCCAGTAGTTTTTGAGTTATTTCAATACATACAAAAATACAAATCTTTCCTCTTTATAATATTAGTATAGATATGAATGAAATAAAAGAAAAACCTTTTTGATTGAACAACACCCTTAGAAACAATACAACAATAAATACAGATTAAATAATAATTATAACTTCATGGCTTTAAAATCATTAACTGCGAAACAAAACACGCCACAAACATTATTAAATGCTCACAAGTAAACAGGGAAACATGTTCGAGAAATAAAGCTCTTTTAACTCCTGTAAGCAGCTTTGAGAACAACTAAGCGTTCATTAAGCTCCTTATTGTTTACAATAACGAGACCGCTCCGGGCATAAAATTGAACATAAACCGCAAACAAATATAGCGCTCGTGAGCGGCTATGTAGGTAATTCTAATTACCACGTTAAATATTATTATTTTACGGAAATTATTTTCCAGTGTCCAAAATAAAAGAAAGAGACAATAGCAATAATTTACACTAGCTTTCGAACGCAACTCCGTCCGTGTAGAAATTGAAAAACAAAAGCATGTAGCCTATGTGTTCCACAGACTATCCTCTACATCTTTCATCGAGATCCGTTCAGCAGTTAAGACTACACGTTCTAACAAATATCCATCCATCCATCTAAACTTTCGCAATTATAATATTAGTTAGATAAATAAGTGATAGAGGACGAATTAAGCAAACTTTCAACGACCATGATCATTTTAAGTGTTCTTACAGAAAACCTCCAAAATTAAAACTGAACCCCTACAAGCTTTGGAACTAATTTATTTATCAACGAAAATATTTACAAAGACCAGCTTATGACATTCAAAAGCACAATCGTATGATTTCAATCTATAAAGGAACTTCAACACGTGGCAATTAAAAAAAGTCTTTGATGTATTAAGCTGAACGCCGGCAAAGCTCGCTGTAGCTTTCTGAAACATTTCTCTTATAACTTAAAACCCACTTCACGAGTCCCCTCAACTTCAATCGTTTTAACAAATTGCCCTCTGGATCCGTGCTCCAGTATTTCTACGTAGAAATCGTAATTTCCTGGATCCCAAAAATGAGTGTCACTTTTGAAAAAGGGTAGGTCGTGCGTCGCACCAGTCCGCTTGGGTGTTAGTTATGTAGTCGTAAGAGGGTAACCATGATTCATATTAAAATTATAAGAGATTAAGATAATCTTATTCGTATTTAGTTAAGAAAAAATAAAGATATAAATAACGAAAAAACTTTTTAAACTATCGGTATGTCATGTTAAGACAGTAATCATGCATTTTTTTTCATCCAATTGTATGCGTTACATTTTCCCATCTAGTCCTTTAAGTTATGGTCGCCCTAGTTCCGATATAAACGTCGCCAATTTGCATAAGAGGGTCGAAAGCTTTTCGGCGATGAGTGTTTATGATAGGTAGGAAACAGGAGCGGGTTATTTGCAGGTAAAATATGACTTGCCGACTGGTGTTAAACAGTCTCATCCCTAATTACAATAAATGAAATATCCATTTACATACAAACGGAGGGATAGCGCGATGCTCACTACGTAAATTACATTTGCACAATTACTTCTATAAATTATATTGATATATGAAAGGAAAGACATACAAATGAATTCATAGTTTTCACAAACATATTTCAGTATTTTTAATATACGTTCCTCCCTTGTTCCTTTAGAGCATGCAGACACCTGAAACTATCGCACAACTATTTAGTCTCGCTTTGATTCCTATGAGATTATATGGAGGTGCGCACACTATTAGATATTAATTGTGCAATTAAACAATTGAATTGGCTGCGAAACAATCGACAAATCGCACAACAGTTGTGCGATAGTTTTGTTTCAGGTACGCGCACGATCTTAAGCTCCTCTAATCTGTCAGAAGACATCGATTTTAATTATTTCGATTCGAATAAAACGAGTCAGATGAAACGAAGGGATTATAAACTGAACAGTACTCGTAAGTGAGGTATGTGGCGTTCGGTCACGACCTGGCCAACCCTGCTAGAGGTGTCCAGACGTGCTAGCGGTGGCCAGACGTGCCAGTCGTGGCCAGACGTGCCAGATGCGTATGATACACCGTGATCCCTAACCGTTGCTTCGCAAATTAAACACTCTGCTTTCATGGGTCACTAAGATAGTGCACTGTTATGAAATTTATAACTAGAGACCAATTTCACGGCCTTAATTATGGTGCTTATACAAATTATGTTTTTCTCAGCCTTTTCCTTTTTGATGTCCCATAATATTTGTATCTTTAGCGCTAGTTACGATCTCTTTATGTAAAACACATTACTCATAGTATTAATTAGTGTATTGTGGGTCTGTCATTAACTTAATGGAAGATGTTCTTTACACATGAGATAATTTACAAAAGACCCGAAGGTTCCCTTACATAGTTTACTAGGAAAATACCCACGATAGGTTGATTTACTAATTCAACAGCCATGCTTACAAGAAACATTGAACTATAGTAAAATTAAAAACAAAATATTTCTATTTAAAATACCATGACACCATCTTAGTGCATCAAATTGGTATCCCAGCGGCTGGTCCGAGCCGAGGGATTACGGGATTATTCGGCCGTCATTTTAGGTTTGCGATTTATTTGCTTTCGCCGACCGATCCCCCACATTCGCAAATTATGGTAATATCTACGTACCAATGTTATGATTTGCATACATAGATACTTCACTTTGATGCAGGTTTATATGGGAGCTTTGATATTGAATAAAACAACCCTACCTTTGCGTGTGTCGTAAATATGTTAGTTTATGGTTTCAATCACTAAATATTTTACACTAGCTACAATATTTCAATAAAATACAATTTCTATAAACAACATATACTAATCTCTTAACAAACATTTTGGCCACTAGGCATTAGTCACACTGCTCAACAAAAGAAACTAAACAATTACCTCGACGTTGGGAAATCCTAACAAATTGGCGTATCTAACAATCCACAGATGGGCGTTTCATTCTCTGGCGACAGGTGATACAGGCCTGCCTCATTACGTGTCCGCCCGTTTATCAGGCCCCTTGCCCCCGTAACGTTGGCTTTTTTATTAACGCCAATACCTCGACAACTAACGAGCGTCATTTTTTAAGACTTCTTCGGAGGGTTCACCTTACTCGTTTGTACAAGGTAATGGATTTGTCGAAACGATCGTTTGAAAACTGTTTGCTGAAAATTTTCTAAGAAAATCCTACCTTTGGAAAATGAAATTATATGTTTATTTACATTTAAAGATTTAAAATGTTTTATTTTTTTTATTTGTGTAAGGTTTATTATTTACCATAAGATTTAGAAGCATTTAATAACAGGAAATTAATACTAATAAATTATCCAAATCATCTAAATATCTGCAACTGTTAAGACAAATTGGCAAATTTATCTTTACAACAAATCGTCGCGTCTAATAACATACATTAGTACACTCGACACAGCTGTCTTGAAAATTTCTCTCGGCAATAAAAATTTCCTCAGGCATTCAGCACTTGCACCAAATATTTATAAGTGTCTGAGTCACCCCACAGTAAGCCCCAGTCTGCGACACATTCGCGCCCCCGACATATTCAGATGCGTTAATGTCGGCAGCTTGTATTACGACATTTTTCATACTCTCATATCCATATTGGAGAGAACGTTCACTCATCTGGATATTACGTACTGCAATCGTCTCTTCGAAAAAATCTTGAGTGTGAATAATTTCTTGAATGTACAATCAGACTCCGCATTATGTGTATAATTACTAATGTAAACACAACAATGAATTGATGTGCAAGCAAGATGTTAATTCCAGAATCATATTAAGATCGTGCGCACACCCGAAGCTAAACTATCGCACAACTATTTAGTCTCGCTATGATTCTTATGAGCTTATAAGGAGGTGCGCACACTACTCGATTTTAGTTGTGCAACTAAACAGTTGAATTGGCTGCGAAACAATTGACAATCGCATAACAGTTGTCCGATAGTTTAGTTTCAGGTGTGCGCACGCTAAATATTGTGCACGATGTTTTTAATGTCATCAAAAAAGTTCGATTAACTACAATGTTCTGTTTTAAACACTACAGATCAGTTATTATTATCTTTTTTTATCAAGATTTGTAATTAAAATGTTTTAACGAAAATTCATTCGCCATCGCTCATTCGCGAGAAGCCGGTGTAAGTGTAGTTATAATCACAAATTGCACTAATCACATCTCAATCGGTAGTCGATTAGAACCGATCTATCTGCCTTGACACATCCAGCTTGCTTCGATTAGCGCCTTGACGTGTCTGGGACATTGATCGATGCATTACCAATGCTAGGGAATTTTCTCCAGAAATACACACTTGTATATATTTTTGCATTTCACCTTTGTTACATGTAGCTACATCTACGAATTATAAGATATTTTTTTTTCTGTTTGGCTCTATATTTTCATACACAGCAATGTTAAATAATTGAAGAAGGCAAACAAAGGTTTTTGGTTGATACGTCATGGTTAATATTGACTGCTTTATTACGACATAATTTGACTACGAAAACCATACAAATCGGGAAAATAGGAATGAATCTTGCTCATTAATCGCCAGCGTCTGTTTCAAGCTACCTCTACATAAATTCCTGCTTTTCTACTTACGGGCCACCCATTGAAATACCATCGTGTACTTTTTCCACCTATGGATTTTGTGAAGAATTTAGATCGTAAAATAAAAGGGGGGTTCCCGCGTTGTCTGTAGGGCGAAGTGTAAAAATACCAAAAGTTACAAAGACTTAAAACATCTAGATGCGACACATTGGTTTATTTTTTACTCTTAAAAATTGGGTACTCCACAACTAGGAAGACTTTAACCACAATTTAAAACATTTCCGTCGTATAAAACTAAATATATTTATCTGCAGTATGGCGCCAACGTGTCGTTAGTTACATGCTTTCTAGATACACGATAATTACTGCAGCCATTTGGCTGGTAATTTGTAATTATAATGTACTTTGAGATAAGTTTACTATCGCACTGTCTAAATAGTTTCTTGAACGTTGACATTTGAATTGGCCGTTGGCCTTGGACTCTACAAATCGTTGAGTAAATTATTGTTCCAAAGCACCAAGTATCCCAGGATTACGATCCTTACTATCACATATTACATAGCTGTGTAATCGATAAATAAAACGGAAAATTAATTGGACGATAAAAATGGACTATGGCAACTAGTTCTGATATTTTAGTTTTCATTTATTTGTCGAGATCAGCTCAAATTAATGTTTTTCTATGGATCGTGTAGCCACTTCTTGTTCAGTACTAGATCCTTGTTCAAGAGAATTTTATTGGCGGGCGCTTGATATATCGCGATGTCTATCGTAAATCTGGTTGCGGTGAAATAAATAATTTAAACTAATAAAAGCTGGCTGCGCTCGACGCGCCAAATTGCTGGCCCATTTAGATTTATTCTTTATACAAAAAACGAGTTCCGCACACGCGAATTTACGCTCATAGACGAGAGGAATGCTATACAACCGTAGTAAGAGCACTT
This sequence comes from Papilio memnon, assembly GCA_003118335.3. Classification (NCBI taxonomy): domain Eukaryota; kingdom Metazoa; phylum Arthropoda; class Insecta; order Lepidoptera; family Papilionidae; genus Papilio; species Papilio memnon. The sequence goes on along the minus strand of LD688931.1, from coordinate 3,038,960 downwards.
TATAAATTATATTGCAACTCGCTCTACGTAATAGCTTTGTATATTACTAAGGATGAATGATTGAATAAACTCCTCTGGTCGCTTTTATTGCACAGTTTGGCGTATGAAATGCTCAACCGTAAACAAAAGAGCGATTAAATAACAGATTAAAACAAAAGATAATCAACATTCAAAATACCTGTTTCTATGAAAATAATATTATATTAAAACAATACTTGTAATTTAATATTATAACTAGTTGCACAAGAATCTTTGGTTTTTACTCGCTGCAATATCATAAGATATTCGCGTAAAAAACGCATCTCGTTCCCATAATAAGCAATCATTATGGTGACGAAAAAGCTTTAAACAAACGTGTCTTTCTCGTTCCTCGGCCACGATACTGGTCGCTTTGAGTAAGTTAAAACTATACGTACAGTCGCGGAAAACCGCGGTGTTCCATTTCAGGAAAAATTGCCTTGTTCATTGCAACCAGACTCCGTCTATTCCTACAAATAACTAATGAGAGAAGCGAGTGCAAACGAAGAGATAATAATAAAACTAACCGTGTATCACTAACCGAGGTTTTTTAAACGACACATTTATAAGTTTCGTTGTATTGATTTTTGTTCCGCATCTCACAAAAAGTTCAATCGATAGTAGGCTTTAAGGTGGAATACCGCCAGTTTCCCTGACTGTACACATGAGTAACAGTCAGTGACCCTTGCATCGAAGCGTAAAGACGTATTCCGTAACACTAGGACGCGAGTAATCGTGCAGTAGCATTTACCACATTAAAATACAAAGTTTATTATTTCTATATTTCTTGCCAACGTTAAATCATATTTGGATGCAGAAATATCGTGGACAGATCTTAGATGTGATGGGAGTTTCCAATTAGGGTGATTGAATCCATAAAATCAATAGAACGATTTTCTTTCTAACTGCGTGTTTATCAAAATTTTGAAGAATAATAAAAGTACCATTACATTGTTTGTGCTAACATTTCTACTATTTCTTTCATGTATCTGAGATAATATGTAATCGTTTATTTAACCATTCGAAGTTATAAAACGGTATAAGATAGTCCGCGAACGATAGGCATAAACTTGATTATTATAATGCTTACGATTTTATGTTCCACAAACAGGTCAAAATTAAAACCACGATAGAGTACTTTGTTAGCAACAATGTAAAACTATTATTTGTTCCTTGTAGGTCGTAGCACTGATATTCCACTTTTACCACAATGGTGTTTAATTGATGTTAATTTGCAAGCAAATTAATGCCTTATTGTTATTATTTTAGAACCGTTATAGCAACAAAACATAACTCATACGCCTGAAGAAAACGCATTATGCAGTGCGGAAACGCGCGACTTTCTATGCGTTCAGTCTGCACATGCACATGGTTTTTATGACAAACATTCTTGATTCATAATCGAAGCCATACATTACAATATAAATGTAATCCTTTGTTAGTTAATAAACGTTTATAACTCATAGAACGTTCTAGAACCGCAGATAAATATAGTTAAAACATCTGCCGACTGCAAAACATTCCTACCGCTTATATGAAGGAAATTCAAAGAACATACAGAAAATTCCTTGGCCTTATACGAAGAATAAAAGGGGTAGAACGCATGTAAAATACTCGTATTGAATAGTGTAGAATTAGTGCTAGTTGATATCAAATATCACTATACGAAAAGGAAACTAAAGTAGGTGTAATTTAGTAAGAATCGAGCAAAGCGCATCCAGCGTGCAACAATCAGGCAACATGGCGGCCAACATGGCTGTCATTAAAATTACGAACAATGAAACAGCTTCGCAACAAGCTCAACAGGCTGTGACTGAATCTTGGACTATTGTTTTACCTATCAAATTGTCATCCAAACCGCCCCCCTATTCAGTGCACTTTTTATATAGGCCTGTAACGGTACAAGTAGCTTTAATGTGACGCGAGAGACTGTTCTCATTCTTGTTTATCTATGACGTTCATAATCTATGACATGTGGCCAGTACGTTGCATTAGATACTTTTTTGTTTTTTTAATTATCCTGCTCGATACGCAACGAGTATGCAGTGCTATTACAAATACCAATTTCAACGACCATATCAGGAAATATTCGGTTAAAGAAGATGCTGTAAGTGTGTCATGTGTACTGGAATACGTTACATTTTAAAAGAACAAAAGATTAAAATGGCTTAACCCTTTAACTTCTTTTAAAAATAAGAAATACACGAAATATAGACAGAGGATTTCGTGGGAATAATTACATGTTTTAAGTTTTAGTTTGTTGCATGTTTTAAATAAAAGGACACAAGGATTTTTAGCTAGTTAAAACAAAAGAAAGTGGTAAATATTTTCTTGTCTAAGTTTTCTTTTGTCTTTCAGAATATAACAAATGTGACAACATTAATGAAAAAGGGAAAAGATCAATACAGTCATTTCATTCCAATACCAAATCCGGCGACATTTAAGGTAAAGGTTTTTTATAAAAATTCTCCCTAAGAAAAATCATTTATTAAAATACGATTTATTTTGAACTTAATGTTATAACAAATTTGATTCATTCTTTCGAACTACGGGAAAAATAATTTACGAGTTTATTTGCAAAAAGTAAAAACATATTTCGTAAACGCGCCAACATCCTTACGAAATAAACAAAGCGGACGCAATTTGTATGCCGAAATGTGTATCTTGCAAGATTTAATCCTGTTATGACTCTTTAGTATGCCGCTCGGTAGCCGCTACTGACCGCTACGTTACACGGCTTAGATCAAGATGTTAAACAAAGCTAAGTTAAAATGAAACTTTTTTATAGTAGAAGGGTGCAAATGAGTAGCGGATCGCCTAATGCTATTTGATCCGACGAATATGGACATCTGCAACGACAAAATAACCGCAGATGCGTTGCCGACCTTTAAGGAAGTACGCTTTTATCTCACAGTAGTAATCATTTTAGACCACGACTTTATGTTCTAATTCTACATAAGATGTTCAGAATGATAGCTAATAACAAACATCACATGTTTTCTTCAGCAAATATGTTTTGAAGGTTTCCTCAAACACGTATCTTTTTATTGTTTTTCTTATCAATATCAATTATTATTATAGTGTACATATTTACAGAGAATTATGTTCCACAAAATTTGAGTCACATTTCTAAATGATTTATGATTGCCCAATAGTTTAATAATTTGACTAAATAAAGTACATAAACATTAAACATCTAGCAAAAGGAAGTTTGTAATATAACTAGTTTTAAGGCGTAGGCTTTATATGGTTAATTTAAAAGCGATAGCAAATTCTACACGTTACGGTTCGAAGTATTTGAAATGTAGAAACACAAGCTGGTGGTGGGAATATCACTCGAATGCCCCACATTCCTGATAAAACTCGTTGTAGCGGAAATGTGAGTCAACCGACAACCGATACATTAAACTGCGTGTTTTTTAACCATCGCCTATAAAATTGCGAGTAATGTTTGGTAGCATTATTCATTTATGTTATCTATTCTTGGTACAATACAAATTATATGGCATCAAAACAATCCAAAATGGTAACTTACCATTTTGGGTTCATTATTTTTTAATAATAAACTAAACTTTCTTTGCCAATCAAATATTATGATCGTACCAGAACGGATTGTTACATAGAACCTAATAATCAACTTGCCCTTATCCCTTACGGAGTGTCGGCAAAGTATGTGCTACTCTTCCATACATTTCTATCAGCCGTCATATCTGAATCCACTCCCTTCTTAAGCATATCCTCTATCACGTAATCCATCCATACTTTCTTCGGTCTTCCTTTACCTTTGTAGCTATCCACATTAATTCTTAACACTTTCTGGTTTTGGTCCCCATCGTCTCGTCTCATAACAACCTACGTGTTACATAGAACCGATTACATCTTCTAAATGTTGATTATTAAATTCCTATGAAAACAAAATATAATAATTAAGTTAAAATTAGTAAGACGTAAAGAAATAATAGAACATTATAAGTCTTAACCCAAAAGGATTTTAGGAAAATCCTCTATAACATCTATGTCCTTGAAACAACAATCAAAAGTAACGACATTGGTTCAATAATAACACATTTGTTTGAAACTAGAGGGCTTAACTGCATAACTCGGAACAATCTCCCATAACCGGCGGCCTCAACCTGCCCACTGTTACTCAGAAATCAGATTGTTTCCCAGTAATAATGAATAATGCCTTCAACGAGAACAGATACTTTGCGTGTGACTCACGCGCTTTCTATTTAATGTAACTATCGGCTATTTTTTAAACAAACCCATCCTTGATACCATTTCAATTCTGTACTATGTACATTTGTACATCAACATTCAGAATTGTTAACTCGGGAAACGAAATCGATGGCTTGAGTGCTCATCTATATCTGGGTTTCCACTGTTGAAACACTGGTTTAAAGCTGTGTTGTCCCTTTTATACCCTTGAAAAAAAACAAAGACAGTGGTTAGACACAAGAATGGATATGAATCTAAGATTGGGCGTCGATGTTAACTGCGTTCCTTCTCGTTTGCCCTCTTCATTCATACAAACATTATCTGAATACCTACTTGAGGTATAGCTGCTTAATACTGCTTCAAGCTACATCCAAGAATGAATCACTTATCAGAAAACTAAATGACATACTTCGTATGTTAAAGAAGCATAATATTGATATCTATACTAAGTCGTTACTAGAAACATAGAAAATAAAGATAGAAAGATCGTGAGAAGTTTCCGAACGACCGTGTGAAGTCAGCGAGGCGTGCCCGAAAGACGACGCTCTAATTGGTCGTAATTATATCGAAAGAAAAATCTCCGTCCAAATTGAATACTAATTCCTATCATTAATTACTCCTCCACCCTCTTACAGATTAGATTCAAGTGTTAGAATTTATTTAAAAACTTCCGATTTTCTTATAATCACTTCTTAACAGTAAGATCCTTAATGGAATCTTATCGTTGGGATTCCTAATAATGAGTTACCGTTAACAATTATTAATTATCAAGAGCTCAGGCTACTTCATTTTTATGGAAGACAGGACAAACATGGATTAATCTACCTTTAAATAATCGATGTTTTCGATTGCAATTACGATCTTTATACGGTTTACATTGGAAGTAAATAAATTAAGGCCATCTTGAGTAAGACACAATGGTTCTAGATCAATTTATTAGATTTTGTTGTTAATATAAGTTTTATTTCAGACAATAGCTGACAATGAGCTCTCAAGTTCCAGCCATAGTCGAGGACTTTTGCATCACGCGGGTGAGTTCATTGGAAACCTAAAATGCTACAAAGACGAAATACGTATTATAAATTTCATTGTACATTTTCACCATTTTGCAGAAGTAAACGTTGTTTAGATCTGTGTCAATAATAAAATGGCGCTAAAAGACTTTTTGGGGTCATCTTTCTGACTCATACGTTTTGGATGCGTAATCAAGTAAAAAAAAATTACCGTTAGTAATATTGTCTGCTATAGTCTTGGTCCGCTTAGTGTTCATTTTTCATAATAAATCAACACTAAGGGCTTCTCTCAGTCTCTCAGGCTAGTCCAACCTGTTAGTGATTACTTAATGACTTGGAGTGCAGCAGTAACTAACTGACAATTTTTATATCGTCATGTATAATATCGACTTTTTCACGTTTTAAAGATTACGGTGTGCATGATTACGAAGACAGTCCACATCAAGTCTATGAATACCACATTCAAGACACCGCCGGTCACCATGGATTTCATCAACCTGGGCCCATCCATGGCCACGGTGATCACGGGAACTATCACCCTGATTACTATGACCATCATCCTCATGGTCATCACGACATTGGACATCATTATAAACATCACGATCATGTAAGCATAATTTTATCAATTCTTAGTTCAAATGGTGTTAACTAAGGAATTACCAAGACCTTTTTTATTAGAGGGCGCAAACGACCACTGAAATGGATGAGCAAATTGAATGATGTATGGTTTACTATTAGTAACTCATGTAAGACATACTTATTAGTTAGTTCCTTTAACTGTATTACGACACCTTGCCTAACACCCAATTACAACATCTTCGTAATTCTCACGCGTACAGCAAAATAGGTAGCCATTTCCTATATAGGGTTGATACTTAGTACTTTTCATCACTTAATTATTTAAGGAACCGTTGTTGTTTGACAGAAATTACCATATTCGTTATCTGAGGTGAATGACCGTAGATCAAATGATATCAACAAAAATAACCTTAAGGCAAAATAACCTTTCGAAGATTCTTCTAAAAGGATTACATAATAATCAGATCGTAACTACGTATTTCTAGGATCTCGCAGCAAAAACACTGTTATGGCCAATAGCTGGGATTGCACTTCTTGGGGCAGCAGCGGCTCTAGTTACTAACCCAGTTCTACTCCAACTGGGTGTTGTTTCTGGTCGCAAAAAACGCGACACTGAAGAAATAACCGGCCCAGATGTAGACGTCAATGAATGGTCAATAAAACCACAGACAAGTCGACGACCAGAAGACCAGAACAATAAACAACTTGAACTGAGTAAATTACCGGTATTTAATAGAATTCAGAAAAAATATAGCAAAGGAAGATTTGAAAATGTCACTCCCAAGAAAAAGGCGTCAACGACCGCAGTCAATTTATTTTTTAAAAGTAAATTAAAGGAAATTAAGTACATTCCAATACCTCTACAAAGATCTAAAACGTAAAAATCTTTTATAGAAGTCATTTTTTTCTAAGAGTTTTAAATAAACATATTTTTATAACATCCTCAAGGGACAATTTTGTTTATTTTAAACTACCGGTCTTCTATTAATCTTTTATCCAAGTTATACCTAAGTAATTATTACTTATCAGAGTTTTGTGTTCCATTCAAACTTACCACAAATTTATTGAACGTTGAAAAATCTCCTTCGCCACTTAACTCACTAAAATCATAACCAAATTTTCACTTAAAACTTTTTACATCGACATCTGCACTTTCCGATCACAACACGCAACAAATGATACTGAACGACACAACACGTGTTTATTTCTTTTCAAACAAACAATTGAATGCTTAATATTGACAAAACAAACCGTAAACCGCGAATTGTTTTGTACAATACGTCACCAAAGAGTACATTCGGCGATCGAACGGCTGTTTACAAAAGGAGTGAAGTTGGAACGAAGACACATCGCCGTACGGCCGGCCGAGGCGGCTTTGAATGAAGTTGGTTAATGGTTACCTATTGACCTTTCCATGTGTGCGTAAACTCTTGCGCCGGAGCAGGGTGTTTAAAAACTTGCTCCGATGCTCTCTTTGTGTGTGTGACCGTGTCAGTAATCTTTTTGTTATTATGCATATGTGTACCGAATTCTAGTCAGTGATAAACTCCCAACTTTCGTCTTGCTTCCATTTTGTTTGGTTTAAAAAACTGACTTAAGTAGTTTTGTTACATTTTCAAAATATAAAATTACAAAATGTTATTTTTAATTTTTTCACGATCATTTACTATACTATACGAGATATGTCTTTCGACAGTTCTGTTTTGTTACACTCCATAAAATATATTAGCTTTATTTTCAATGTTCACATAATCGAAATAGTTGACGCTGAAAGGCTCTTTGTAATTTTTATTTCATGACGAAGACAGTTTTTTTCAAACCGTGATTTAAAACAGTGACATCTTCTGCCAAAAGCTTACAACTAAAAGTTAGCATCTTCATACATTTCAACACATATTGCACAAGTATGACCAATAGATGTCGCTATTATTATTTATGGAAAATTAGTTTTTTAATA
>LD688931.1:2964894-2986285 GCA_003118335.3 Papilio memnon | reverse complement strand
TAAAGAAATTTTGTATTTTCATATTTATTCCTGCGTCATAGAACACAACTACGTCTTACTTATTTTTACAAATTACATTCTAATTGATAAATGTTTACAAATAGAAGTAGCTAAAATAAAATACAACATACGAAATCTAAATATACAATGCAACATAAGCTTAAAGGGAATTTCAAGTACGTACTTGTCCGCTATCAAAGTTGAAAGCCATTCTTGAGGTCAAATTTCACTGAATATCACTTGTAAATTATAAAAACGATATAAAGATATCACAGTTTTCCATGAGGTTTGCCTAAATACGTCAAAAATAGTGTAAACATGTCAAAATTGGTAAGAAAAACGTACGCTCATGTCATATTTGTCTACGATTTGAAGGCTTCGTACGAACGTGGAAAATTAGGGGAAAACTATTGGCACAACCGCCGCGTTGTTATGGAAACTAATTTCCGTAAAAGCACTCACGCAATATGAATGTATGACAATTTTTACAATAAACATAGCTTTAAACCTTTTTTAATACTTATACTACGATCGATGAATGACTAATGGAATTGGAATTTCTTAAAACACCTATAGTATTTTTCATTCCAGTTGTTTAGTTTGAAAAAATATAGATAAACAAAATAAATCAATCGGCAGTGATAAATCCGTAATTAAATACATGTTTGTCAAACAGCATATATGTCGGTTAGTTTGTAGTAATTCGTTCCAAAAATACTCTCGTCTATATTATTTGATAATCAACTCGAATAAATTTTGATTGTTCAGATATTTTTAGTTACTAAATTATTCGGTAGTCGACTAAATTAGTAACGTGGATCAAGGCATAAACGACAAACATGCAAACATGTCAGTAGATGTCTTAAGGGTAAAGGTAAGTGTGTATGAAGGTAGCCTTCAGTAATGTAATCCTAATTTGTCAATGAATTTCATACAAGACTCCGATAGTACATGTATTTTTGGAATAATAGAGTCGAGTCGCAAATTGTTGACAGAGTAAACAGTTTACCGAAATAATATTGAAGAAATGAAATACATCAAACTGCCAGGAGTTGTGGACAAACAAATTGCGTGTTCCGAAGCGATGTCACAATGAAAAGAATTAACGTTGCCGTGACCTTCAACATTACGCTCTATATTTTATTTGTTATGTATAAAATTGTTTATTACAGCATTAATAATGTAATGCGAACCGACATTAGCTGGAAGATGTCGCCGACAGGTACATGAATCTTTACATAAATTAAGGTTTAAATTTGTATAGCCAGTGTATTGTGACAAGGTTCTACGTTGTCTACGGAAGTCAAGCTAACAGGAACTTTGTCTTTTGTCAAGAACTGACCTCGCCTTCATAGGAAAAATAATAATTTAACTTTTTCATTTACTTGTCAAAAGGAATATAATGTTGAAATCTTATATTGTATATGTTTTAAGGTAACAGTGTCTTTTATGTGTAGAAGTAAAATGCTTTTTGGTTACCCTACATTTAATCATCATTTATTTGAATTCATTTAAATATCTTGCATGCCATGGCATTAACCAAAGTCTTGAAGTTAACTTTTAACCTTGAATTTTAATATAATTTTACATTTAATGTCACGAATCTTGCTGACGATAAAACTGCAATAGCCTGAAATAGAAGTAAGTAAATTTTTGTATGCATAAACTTTTTTTACAGTCTTTGTTGAGGCATCTATATCTAATTAGGGTTTAGTTGGCAAAGACTAAAGAAATTTAGGCAAATTATACCTTTTGCCTCATCTGTAACCCTCAATGAAAAGGGTAAAAGTCAATGACCGACCTTGAAATGGAATTACGCAAATAATTTAAAACGTTGCATTCTTGCGATAACTTATTATATTTTAATTTAATTTGTATAAAAGGTAGAAACTAATTATCGATAAAATGTTATTAACATGTGAACTGATTAAATACTGGTACAGATCGAATTACGATTGTTAATATTACGTAAAACCAAATTGTAGAGAACTTTCTTATTGTTTACTAGCTGTTGCTCGCGACTTCGTCCGCGTAGAATTAAAAAACAGCCTATGTTACTCACAAATAAATTACCTATGCAACGGTGAAAAAATTTACAAAATCAACCCAGTAGTTTTTGAGTTATTTCAATACATACAAAAGTACAAATCTTTCCTCTTTATATAATAATATTAGTATATATATAGATATAGGTAATAAAAACATGATATATTACCCGATTTTCTGTACTCGATTTTACATGTTATATCTACAGGATGTATAAATGCTACAGTCGTCCAACTGTACCCTGAAAGTGTATCGATCTCTGAACGTGCCTGGTCGTTCATTATCCCACAGCACCTGATGCCCAACGCCGAGATGGATAGGCGGGGCCGAGCGGGATTGGAGGCTGCGCACGGGGCGGAGTCGGGAACACAGATGTTATCTAAGTGAGAGGATAACAAAAAGATAACGGATACGGAAATTCTTCAGTTTATTTCTTCATTCTTAAAATGTAAAAATCGTTGTCTACATGGAAATGTTTTTATAACACACAGATGACCTTCGCTTGAGACCTAGTAGATTGTAAAATATTTTCTTATTGAAAATCAAAGGTGTGAGGGTTCCAAACCAGAGTATTTATAAAACATTATCTAATATATGAATCTATGTATTTTAAAAACCATTTAGAATGGGTTAATCACAAATTAAGCTTCTTAAAAACTTCGATATGCAACCAATAGCGATTAGAGAAGTGAGAAAAAAGTGACATAGTATAATTAATGATACTTATACCAAATTCTTACCTTCCCAATTTATTTTTTGATAATACGATTTGTTATACAAATATTAATACAATCATAATGTGTATCTGATAACTTGATTGTTTCTGTCTGTTAGGTCGAACAACCCTCTGAATCTCTTGTTAGGCTCCGCCCTCTGGAGAGGGTTTGTTCCATCCCTCATTCGGAGGACATAAAAGCCGCATCCCTGTTCACGTCTGGACCAGTGCGATTTGTATAGTTTTCTGTGACGTTCTGATTAACTTGATGGTGACTTGTGAATTATTATAGAAAAATAGTACCTTTCGGTTTGCTACCCGTTTTTATTACAAGGTAAGTTAATATTTAGTGCTTCAGGAGAATGTAATTCCCAGTAAAATCTAGGAACATTTTTGCAATATGAATATCTTTGATACTTCACACTGTATGAGATAAGACAAGATGAGGAGAATAGACAGGATAGGGCACCTTGTTCAGAGTTTAAAAGGCAATTTGCAAGTAAGACTGTTTAACAGTGGTAGAGCCCACAAAAATATCTACTGCACGAATGGATCAGCCCAACCGTTGTAATACCACAACCACACAAAAGACAGGCCTCAAGTGGAAGTCATTCCACGTTTCGTCTGATGAGCGTAATGAAGTCCTAATTTGAATCTTCTAGTCTCCCTTTTTTGATAAAGAAATAAAGGGAAAGTTATGTGAATCTGGCGGAGGAACTCGCGGATCTCCTCTGTCTATTAAAGGAAGGCAACGCATCTGTAAATGCAGATGTCTACAGGCAGCGGTCACTTCGCTATTTCGTCTAATTAATTGACTGCTCGTTTGCCACCTTATACTACAAAAAGGACAAACTCTAAAGCGTAAAATAGTTCCACTTAACGTCTTCTGTTAGGCACTTCGTTGTTTTAGCCCTAAACTGTGAAAATATTTCTTGCAATATTTATAACATAACAATGACATCTGTTATCAAACACCAAGATCTAATATACAATTATTAATGTATTTTACCAGGCGGTCATAAGTGTTTGGGGGTGCAGTGTCCAATCGATTCGATACGGTTAGCAAGCATGATTCGATTACGTAAGGGCAGAGGGTAGCGAAGGCGATATAAAAAGAATAAATACGGATTTATTATCCCCTAAAGAGCTCGCTTAGTGCGAGGTGTGAACCCGTGATGTATTATTTATCCCGGCGGCTCTGCCCGCGGCCGGGGAATTTGATTTGGACGAGCACAAACAAACGTGCTGCGGTCGCAAAGGGTTAACGCAAAATCGAAAGAATGTTATTTCGATAGAGTATAAGAATCATTTCAAGAACAAGTTGGAACTTTGGTACTCACTTTAGTACCTAATAACTTTATTTAAGTACAAGCCCGCGACCTCGTCTGCGCGGAATTAAAAAACTATTCTGTGATGTTCTACATCTATCCCAAATTTCAACAAAATCCGTTGAGATTTTCTAGTGACTTAATAATCATCCTTCCATCCAACCATCTAAATATTCGCATCTATAACATTAGTAAGAAGTATGATTAGCAATGGGGAATCGTATCGCTCGTTTCAACGAGATTTGTCGATTATTTCCTAAGGAATAATGTGAACTTTACTAACGTGCCGAAAACTTCCTAATGATAAAGAATTATTAATTACTATTCTAAGCTTAATTTCCTTAAAAATACATATTGAATGTGGTTATTATTTTAAACATAACTACTTATTTCTTACAATTTTAGCTCGATTCGTGTGTCCAAAACAATTTGGTTATAAAATATTGTACTTGTAACAGATAATGAAGAGCTGGTTGGAGAGTGGTATGAGTATGGAGGACGGCGCGCTGTCGTGCATGCTCGCCGAGCCGCGCGAAGCACTGCTCCCTATCACGGGCAGGGAGAACTTAGCGCCTAGGAAACGGTACGAAAGACAATCCAACTAACTATATCCCCGAACACCTTGGAAGAACCCGTATCGGATATCTCACGTATTAAATTAAGTTAGCCCATTTTAGTTATAACAGACTATGTTTTAACTCTTTGAACGCCGCTGATTGTTAATATTGACGACAACATTGCCATTTTATCGCAACACATATCGATATAAATTTTACATTCATTGGTCAAAATGGCTTTACGTAAGCCTACGCATTCAATAGGCATGATTTGACAAAAATCTTCGACGAGCACTAGTGTCACGGTATTAAAGGGTCGACACAATTAAGCTACAATGTATTAAAAGGTCCTTAATTTTTAATTCTACGTTTTTTATATGTTCAGGGAAAGAGCACTAGAGCCATGCGCGTTGTCTGAAGACGCATACCTCTCCAGTGGGACTGGTTCTCCCTGCGCTGGACTCTCCCGTGAAGAGCGGAGACGTCGGCGCAGAGCTACACTCAAGTACAGAACAGCGCATGCCACCAGGGAAAGAATACGCGTTGAAGCGTTTAACGCAGCTTTCGGGTCACTCCGACGTCTCTTACCAACTCTACCTCCGGATAAGAAGCTATCAAAAATTGAAATTTTAAGACTCGCGATATGTTACATAGCTTATCTAAACCACGTATTAGACGCGTGATAGGGTTTGTTAAGAATGAATTGCAATTCTTTATATAGAATTTCAGCTTATATTAAAGGTAATTATTGTTAGAGCCGACGCACATTTTCTACTAAACTATTGTGCGATTGTTTCGCAGCCAATTCAATTGTTTAGTTGCACAACTAAAAATGGAGTATAGTGCGTACCTCGCAAGCTCATAGGAATCAAAACGAGACTAAACAGTTGTGCGATAGTTTAGTTTCAGTTGTGCTCGCGGTCGTAGATCTCAAATATGTAATTGTCCTACTATTACTAATGTATCGTCTTATGTTGAATTTAGTCATTATTTCGTATAAGAACCGGCACCTCTAACATTCTTAAGATATGTTGATATTACGAAACATTTTATCAATTCCTTGATAGATATGATAATTATTCGAATTATATTGTCATATAGTCTAGTCTAGAAATAAAATTATAAAACTAAATTGTGTAAATGTTAATTTCACTAATTTAAGATTTTCTTATGTTCGTGTTGTGATTTTAATCGATGTCTTCCTTGTTTTGTAAATAAAAATATCCAATAAATCTTAAACGTCTTTTATATTTACAAATCATATATCACATAGGTACAGTTTTAACAACAGTAACAAAAATAACAGTATTTTTGCAAAACTAGCTATTACAGTTGATATAAACATAAACAAACAAATCTAAGTACAAGGAAACTGTAATGAAAATATTATTAACTTTTATATAATTACATTTAACATCATGGGGACTTAAAACTAGAGTTAAAGTTAATGCTAATTAACAATTATTTCTTAATAATATCATTAACATAGCTCAAGAAAACCGGATAGAATACCATGCCGTGCAAAAATCCGAGTATCACCAAACTGAAAAGCATTCTAAAGAAAAAGATTTCGATCAACTCTGTATAAGAGAATGCCAAAACTATAATTGGTATGTTAGTTAATGTTATTCCCGTAATTATTGTAGCACCTACTCTACCAATAGCATCAGCAACTCTTTCATTGGGAGGACTTTTACTAGTTGCGAAAGCGTACGCCAAGTGACTACAATACTCTACAGCAATACCTATAGATACGATCAAATTAACACACGAAACAGCATTCAATGGAATATTCCAGATGTACATGACACCCATCATATCAATCACAACCATAATGCTAGTAAACATTACAGTAAAAGTCGTCAAAAAATTAAATCCAGTTGCCAATAAATTAATAACCAAAGCTCCTATTAAACAAAAACCTAACGAAGAGAATGTATCACCCCACATTGTCAAATACTGTTCATAAAATACATAAAATACTGAATACGGGAACACCTCAACATGCTTACCTGTACGTTCCTTTATTGCCGAAGTTATATTACCGGCGACTTCATAACCGAATTTAATAGCATTTATGTACTCGGACGATGTTCCCAGTGCCACGTGATAGGCCATAAAGTTTGTGTCCTGAACATGAGCCCGTCCTTCTGAGTCTAACACGTAATTAACAGAACCCGAATAACTAGCAAGACCTCCTTTGTTACATTGATCAGTCGGAGTGTCTTGTAAGAAGAACGGTATGTAATTTTCAAAAGTCTTTGTATCCGGTCGTAAACCGTTACCGAATTCGTCTCTGCCGAGGGTACAGAATTGACATTCGGGAGATGTATCAGTACTAGAACAGAATCCATCGTTTGTAGTATTGTACTTGCAGCAAGCCCCGGTTAAGCCTGACCAATCGAAGAAGTCATCTAACCAGGAATTAGAACTTTTTGCGATATACGTTATGTTACTGTGACGAGCAGCTAAGAATATTTGTGTTGTGAGAGAGTCTGGATAACATAATTGACCTCCACAGATAACGTTTTGTTCGTTCGTGTCTGTAAAGTTTAACCCGCCTTTTAAAACGAAAAACACCGGTGGACCGAGACGCAACACATCGTTTACTGATTCCAAATATCTGTACATGTAAGAATCTGTGGGTAAAACTAGATTCTGATCTAACCCTATTTCAAGTTGCGGTATTAGTATGATACTTATCGAAAATATGGCCATAAATATAATTACTACTACAATTTTCACTTTCCAATTTAAAATAAATTCAGAGTAAGGTTTCATTAGCCTTCCAATGATACTTTGGTACGGAGTATCGGCGTTCAAAGGATCATTGTCTAGCAGGATTTTCTTTTGAACACAGCAGAACACATCTAATCTATTATGTTTGGCTCTGTCATAGTCAATGGATAGTATCGCAACAACTGTTGTTATTTGAAAAATAAACAAGAACCCTAAAGACAACGAAGCAAACACTGCAAATGTGACAACTGCTGGGAAATTAGCGAGACTTCCTATAGCAAAGCAAGTGATTTGTGTCACCGAAGTAACAAACATAGATGGCCCTACTGTCTTCATCATTTTTGTAAAAACGAACGTCTTCTTCTTCGACGCAGTAAAGTTTTCATTATAATCATCATATTCTTTTAAATTAGTTTCTATATCGTGTATGGCATTAACCATTAAGAAAACGTTATCTACTCCCACGGATAAGACAAAGAATGGTATTACGTTAATCGCTAACAATGTAACTGTAATTTGAGCGTAACCCATTATACCCATCGCACAAAAAATGGAACCTAATACGACGATTATGCAACTTATACCTACCGTTATTTTGCTATCGACCAACCAAGTTCTACAATATCGTATGTTTCCTAAAGCTAGTATTACATATATAAACATAAGTAAATAACTAATAGCTATAGGCAAAATTTCGGCACGTGAAA
The DNA here is from genome assembly GCA_003118335.3 of Papilio memnon. NCBI lineage: Eukaryota > Metazoa > Arthropoda > Insecta > Lepidoptera > Papilionidae > Papilio > Papilio memnon. The sequence continues at coordinate 2,978,193 of LD688931.1, read as the reverse complement.
CTCGCTCAATCTCATCGGCAATAGACCTCTCCGCGCCATAACTAACTTCTACGAAATCCGGTTTCCAATTTGCTTCATAATCATGTAATAGATCAAGGAACTTCTGCTCCCAATCGAGCACAGGCTGTAACTCTTCTTTTAAAAGGAAGTTACTTATAGGGAAGTTTATAAGTAACGTAGTGGCACTTAAAATATTGTCATCTGCAACACCTCCGAAAGAAATATCCGGGTCGGCACCGGCACCCCACTCAGCCATACAGTTAAGGGCTAAGTAATTATTTAAGCAATTCTGTATAGTACTCAAGTATGTTTCATTATTAATATTGTTTCGGTCTCTACCAAAATAAACCGATGCAGACATGAATGTACACTGCTCTACTCTCTTTTCACCACCACGAGGACGAAGAGGTGCATAGCAAACATCTTCCAAAACGACGCCACCGGTGTCCCTGCCGATGTTAAATATGGCGTCTTCTAATTTAACTAATTCTTGCAAAGCTTCTATTCTGAAAGCCGGACCATATGTTATATTACCCACTTCAAAGGGCTCCAAACCCGTAAACTGAAGGTAAACTTGGGCAGCTCGATAAAACGGTCCGAATCTTGTATTGAAATAATTTAATTCTGTCCGGCTCCGTGAATCCGGTGCAGACCAAAGTTCGAGAGGATCTGAGGTTATATTGAGATTCAAAACACCAAAGAGCATAGCGAAAGCTATCCATGTAGTGACCATGATAGCAAGTACAGGGTTTTTTGACGAAAAAGTACCGATTGCGCCAAATATTTCTTGGAAAAATCTAATAAAGATATTATCTTCGGGTACAGTTTTGGAGACATTGTTTTCAAATTGAACTTTCCTCAACCTTTTGTACTCCAAGATCGAAAGAATACAGAATATAGTAACACTGATGACGAAAACCACTATACCAATAGAGAAACTAATACAGTTTACTGAAAGAACAGTGCAAATACTTGGCGGAAGAGGTTCAGTTCCGACAGGGCAATTCGCGAAACAGTCGACGCAGCTGCAGGGAAGATCTTCTGCCATGGTTTCTTCACATGGAGGAGCGCGAGCGTTCATCGAATCCTCCTCCGTCGGCCATCTTAAAAAGTTGACTTGAACTGGAGCTAAAGGATTAGTCGTAGTATCTCCAGTAAATCCGAACCAAGCGTCGGCGTCACAAACGGGAGCATTGCCGCACATGAGGTTGATGGCCGGCATTCCGGTTTGAGGGACGACCACACCGGAACACGAAGCGTGAGCTTCCAACATAAATTTTTCGTGTAATCTGTAATCGATTTCGTTGACGTACGGAGTTCCGTCCGTCGCGTTCAGCACTGTTACTTCAACGAACCGCGATTGGTCCGGAGAACAATTCATTTCACAGATTTGTCTGACGAAATTTCTTAAACATGTCGGACATCTGCCGAGGATACCTTCGGCTAACATCAAGCTCTCTTGCATTTTCCTCAACTGTATATGGTCGCAGCACGTCACGATGTCCTCGATAGACTTAAGTGAACCGTATTCATCGTATACTAGAAACGGGCACCGCAATTTCAGAATATCCATGATCTCGACTCTATCAGATTGTGTCAAGTTTACAAGTATGGGCAGAGGATCGTACGGGTAGGGGCATGGCTTTGCGAATCCGTTGATCTCCACACACTCGCCGCGCATAACACATCTTGCTTTAACACTGTACAAACAGCTTAGAATAACCACTGTTATAATTAACTTCATTGTTAATAGTTATTAGATATCCTTTTGTCACAAAACTTTCATTTTGGTGTGGACCACTGTTTCAGTGTCCACCTATGTTACTAATGACTAATGAGGTGTCGATATTAAATTCGGGCATGGTTAATCTACTGGTATATATTTAATTCGATACGTTATCATCATTTAACGCAGGTGGCCGATAAAAGCATGTATAGTAGAAAGATTACATTGCCATTTTGTTTGAATCACCGAAATATTTGCTATAATGTAATGACAGCAGTAAAATGTCGAGACGGGGGGACGCAGGTGTCACCGTGAACCTCCCTTGGGATTGCCGACGTTTTCCTTTGCGCACTTCGATAGCAGATATATCTACACATTCCCATACATTTAACATGAGCTAATAACGTGCGAAACAACTCTGTGTGTGTTTATCAGGATTATTACAGAGACAAACATACCATCCATTTAGTTGTTCAACTTTTTTATTTAAATTTAAATTGTTATTGAATAAAGAATAGAAACATATAATCATATAATCAGTCACATTGTTTAATTTAATTCTAACCGAATGTACAATAAAATTCGGTGTTAGTTCGGGGGAGTAATTGTTTTGTAAGTGAATTTCCCGCGACTCTAACTTGTGAAGGTGCACGTGTCGAGAAGTTGGGGCTGTAATTAGATATTATGGTGTGAAAGAAATAAAATTACAGATATTTCTATGTTAAAAAACATTATAGACTTCAGAATTTGTGCAAAATATAAATTAAATACCCTTGTGTTTTCGTCCAGCTTCTCCTGTCCCACTGGGTTGCCTGTAAGATATTGCTTACAGCAATAAGGCCGCCCTTGCGCAATTTTGTATTAGCATAGTTTAAATGTTTGTATACTAATTGTTGTGCAAAAAGAATTAAATAAATAAATAAATAAAGGTACCAGCTTCATACAATTGTCTAAAAATCGAGTTAAAAACGTCTTTAGAACTCGAATTTTGATCTCAACAGTGCATGTTTATGTTTGTAGAATTTTTCGTAACATGACATCAGCATAATACTAAAATTGTAAAATTTTAAATCAGTAAATCAATACGCAATTAAAATGAGATCTTCACGCCCAGTTACGATTACATTTACATTATCCGGCAATTAATAAGGTAATACGCATGATGTAATTGTGGGAAGCTTGTTACTGCGCCCCCTAGGGGTGGGCAATGTGCGTCAATTACACCACCGCTGGGATGATTTCCCCAGACAACGCGCAATCGATCTAGTGAGAACACGTGACCTGTCAACGCCGTATATCTGGATAACACATGAGACCTTACTAATTTTTTTATGTACAAAATATATAAACAAAAAAAAAAACAATTAATTGAAAAAAATTGAAATATTCAATAATTATTAAACGTAAGGCTGTATCCAAAATTCAAGTTTCACCGCGTATTTACTAAGGTTCCATGAACAAACAAAACTATACATTACAAGAAAAGACATTGCACGAAAATAAAAACTTTCTAAACCCTAAACCTTGGATCACACTTCATATCAACTTATTGATTAAAAAAATCGCTTGTTTTATAATAAAACAATGCCATCTATACATAAATTCAAAAATTAAAAACAAAATTCAAAATCAATTATTACAAATTTATTTAATAGATGGCGGTGTCAAACCACGATGATAGGTTTTGCTACTCAGCAACAGATGGCGGTATTACAAATGTTATAAAGTTCAAGTAGTCTTTCTATAAGTCCTACAACAAAAATCTTGACATCGATTTTGCATCATATACGTAGCTATACATTTTTCACTTCGTCTGATGGCAATTGTCCGGCCGTAACAACCAGGTAAACCCACGCTAGCGGAAACATACTCACGATAAAACTGCCTACTTCAAATGACTGTACACTTTTGATGTTATTACGTTGGACTGTATGATTTAATACATTTGAAACTGAACAGAATTACATACCTATTTTGAAAATCTTTCTAAATTCTAACAACGTTCGCATCGAATTTGTTTTTTTACAATATTATGATTTTAAAATAGATAGAATGCTTCCTCGTTCCTTTTGCAGTATCCGACGTCTCTGCGACCTGTCTGGTTGCCAAACATTTGACTGTGAACTTCATCATGCTACTCCCGCCAAATTCATGGCCGGCGGCTGTAAACAAAGTCGGTACGTGGTGCCAAGTCTCCCGGTTATCGTGGACGTCACAGCATGTGGCCACTTAAATCCGCTTCAAATTTGTTTCCACTGGCCAATTTGTGAGGTCCCACTACACTGCTACATTTATTTTAAAACGGTTCACTTGTATTTTCCACTATCTTGAATTTATATGAACCAATAAATAACGAAAATTGAAATCACCACACAGACATAGTCCTTGTTTGAACAGAGGTTAAGTTGATATGCATCGCCTCACATACTAATTAACGCAGTACATCTTATAATTGGAAAACACACATGATTCCAAAATATAATTACACAAAGTGATTAATGTAATTATTTCATGATTCTAAAATTAAACATAAACGTTGTCGTAACTGACAATGGAAACAAGTAACATTTCGGAAGCCAAATTCTCGAGCGGGTAATTTTAACAACTCTCGTTTCTGCGACGCCCGTGACGTCACGTGGACATAAATATTTTGCGCGAGTGAAAATATCACAACATGTTGACGCTTTGGTTTACAAACGAGCTCAGGATTATCTTAATTAAGCTCTCATTCTGCACGTTCATACTCTGTGCCTCACGTGTACGAAACACGAATTCTATAATTACATCGTTATTTTTGTTTACGTATATATTTATACAGTAATAAATAGGTGACTAACATTTCTTTATCACATTTCATATCAAATTTTTCTTATATTTATTCAACGATTTCCAACATCTAATTACATGCGCCCAAGATAATATTTTTGGATGCAGAAAATTAATAAATAATGAAAGAAATTCTATCTGTTGTTTCTTATAAGAATAAAAAGTAATTTCACTTGTGTAAATTCTATGCATGATGTAACTAATTTGCTTGTTGGCTAATAATTATGTTTTATTACAATACAAATATTCACAGTATCACAAAAATATAAGAAAAAAAACTCTATTTATCTATATCTTCACATTCAGATACAAAAATGTTAGATACAAACTTATAAATAACCTCAAAATTGGTCAAAAACCAAGTCCGATTTTAAGACAGAAGAAATAAATGTTTATCGTCTAATTTTTCAATAATTTTATTGAATATTTCAAAGCTCCACGTCTATTGTAATAAAAATCATTATTTATTGATCAATATTTAAGTATGTATAAAATAAATTATTTTGTAACATAATAATGGACATAAAGACGTACAACAGCTCAATGCTCGGGACATTTGTCTATGGAGGGCCCTCGTCAGTCGCGGTCACGGGCCGCGGGTCTCGGCGATCTAGAAATTTCTCGAACGCTTGAACACTCACACGTCGAAAGCATTTTATTCCAAGCAATATGGTTTTCAGCATTTCGTTTAGAATATTCCCATATTTTCTTTTTGCCTTTCTGGAATAGTTTTTCTTATCTATTACAATTATATGTAGTTATAATCTTTGTAAAAGTTACACGCTATTAGCTTAATTCCTTATAGAATGAAATTAGAATAGTCACAATAACTCAGTGACTAATAAAAAGGGAGATTTGTAAAAATATTCCATTACATTTGCTTTAAAACATTTTATAATCAAAGAAACTATTAAGCCCTAAAGAGTAATTCCCCTACTTCCATACATAGACTCGATTAATAATGCGCGAGTCTGCAATTGTTGTTATTTATATTGTTATCTGTTATATCAGTCGTTAACCTTTCGAGCACGTGGTCGTAGTATAGTATTTTGTTGGATTTGAAGCTGTAGCTCTGCATCAAGGCAACAAAATTTACCTCATTCAAGCTCTAGAGTAAGACAGCTAACAAAAATCATTTGGCCGACGACCGAGAAGTATACATAGCAGTGAGCTATTCGTAAAATAGAACGTTTAGTTGCCCTGAAGAGAGAGATATGTATATACGCGACTACACAAGAGAGAGCGAGAAAAATTGCTTGGGTCACAGCGCCTGCGTCGAATGGAAACAAGCGAGATAGTGTTATGTGTTACAACACGTGTGTGAAAGAGACTAGACGTTTAACATGCTTTGCCGTGGAATTTTCCACTGTCGACAATGAAACATGAACGCACGTGACGTGCTGTGTAAGAAGTCAAAAGTGTCGACAAGCAGAATTATTTTATTAAAATTCCATGACGAAAGTATATCGCTTAGAAATTTATTTGAAACAGCGTGTTATCATTAGGTAACTTGTTTGGTTGCAGAATTTAAATTCGAGTGCAATGGTAGGGGTTTTGACCAGGTTCAATCTTGGAAAGTTACCAAAAGTATAAATTCTTAATCGAATTGGTAACGCGTATATTTAAGTATAGTAAAATGAGTACATTGCGTGTATGGAAAAAGGAAAAAAATAATGTACAACATAAAAGATAAGCAGGAATGTATCTATTTGACGACTATCAGACATACATATATTTCCTTTTTGATTCTTAAATAACTAACAGCTGTAACCCTATTAACTGTACAAATATTGTATTTTGATCATTTTAATTTCAATAGAATATCGATATCGATAATCGAATGACCTCGACACGCACAACGCGTCGGCACCCCAGCATTCGCGGGCCGTTCGTTCGTACACTTGCAGCCGCGAAGCTTGCATAATTGCCTTTAACGGTCATAACAATACCGTCTACTGGGCATCTTTTCTGTGATTTTCCTTATCTAAAAGAAAATAGCAATCAATCGACCTTCGCATTCTTACACTTGCATGATTTGTCATGTCGTGTTAGTAAAGGATTGGAACAGAATTTACTTAGAATTTAATGGGATATAAATATAGATTATAGATATAATTTTTTTACGGGATTTGCACATGAGGATAAGAACACTCTCACAAGAGTTTTTTTAGTTGTAGTTGTTGTTGCGATTGGTTAGGAAAAGCGGAATGTTGGGGAGAAATCTCTAATCCATGGCAAAGAAATAATGTATTCCAATATATTATTTCAGCATACAGAGATACTGAAAGGACAAACATTAAAAAAAAATATTCACAAAGTCGTCTGCAAATTAATCTGTTTTAAATTTTAAATCAAGTGAATTAGCGATAAATAGAGATAATGCTAATAGTTTGCATTGCAGATAGACTGAACAAAGATAGGTCAGTTACTTCCTACGTACCGAGGAATATGTTTACTGCAACAATGTACTGTGACGTCACAGAATGTCTTTTCACATGATAAAGTTGACAGTTACAAAACGAGAAAACCCAACAGAGCTACATGATTTTTGTTTTACAATCGATTTAATTAAAAGTACTGAAAATTGGTCTAAAATAGAAAATATTGTTTACGTAGCGAATAAAAGGTTTTTAATATAAAACTACCATAGTATAAATAAGTACAGTAATGATTAATTTTTGTCTATGGAATGTGGCATATCCAGAAAATGTTAGTCTTTGGGCACGCATTGTTTTTGACAGAACAGTTTGCGGCCGCGAATTGGTGATTTGCGAGCCACCCGCTCAGCGCGTTCGTTGACCCACTAGACTTGCTTTCTATTTCTCACACTGTTATTGATACACTCATGAGTTATACAATTTTATTTTTTATTTCATATGATGGAATTACACCATAACCCTTTTTGTCATTCTGGTAAAAATGGGGTGCAAACTTTTACGCTTCTTTAAACAACAAAAAACATATATTTTCAATCTTAATTCATTTAATTAATTGTGCCAACACTTATATAAACTCTTTCTTTTTGTACTACGTTTAACTCGAATCAATTTATATTAGAATAAATCTTACATCCACTTCCTCGCTCTAGATGTGGCAAATAAATTCACGAAAGTGACTCAAGTGAACACGTGGATGGCAAGGTCGAAGCGGTTCCACTGAACACTATTATCTGTGGCCGCAATATTTAGTTATCTACATTAAAATCGTAAATTGAATTTTAAACCTTATCACGTATGAGTTTAATTCAAATTTGAATACAGCAAATCCAAAAGCGTTTAACTGGTTATGTAAATCGTCTGGGTTTTGTCTGTAGCATCGGCATAATCGAATTTAGAATAAACATGCATTTTTTTTGCTTGTTATGGGTTGATTTAGACCTTGGTTAAACATTGAAGATGTTATTTTCTTTTGGTTTATAAGATTAAACAAAAATGTGGCCTACGTGTAGGTAAATACACAGTAGCAATGTATAAACTTAAAGAATTTGTACAGCTGAGCATAAAAATACATTATTTATTTGTTCTTCATAATCTTCTCTCATTCTTGCTAATGTAACGACTGCTAAAAGATTTGAAGTAGACCATATTGTCATCTATCTTATTGGCTATGAAAAAAAGAGATAGCAAACAATACCATAGACATTACACTTGATAGATAACCAATGAAACCAACAAAGAGGAAAAATATCCAATAATAAACTGAACTTTCGTTCATGCTTAGTAAACTAATGTAGACTACAAATTTTATTGCGAAAACATTTTTAGAATTGACATTCTAAATATCACCATGTGTTTTATTTCATTGAGTAATGAAATAAGTGTTGTATAAGAAAAACAATGTTCAAATAACAATTTAACGATAAGAAATCGAGACGCATAATATTTGTTATGAAACTGTGTTTGTAAAATTCATAATTCTTCGTATTGTTTTGAATAGTTTATGGTCATTTTGAACTGCATTGCTAAAGTCATGGTCAAGGCTGTACGGAATGTAAGAAATGCGAGGCACCAGGGCGGCAGATCTTGGCGCTAGCCAATGGACGCACTCCAGTTAGAAACGCAACTAGAATGCTGTTCGCATCCTGACGCCAAATAAGGTTAATACTGACCTGGTCAAGGTCATAAGCCATGTTATTAAAGTTTATCTTCAAGCAAAAATAAACAACATTATCTATCAACATAATAAAATATATCAAAGCGTAATTGATTCTTGGCCGCGTATTACCGCCACGTTGGTTGCCCCGTGATGAAGCTCACGTGTTGTCTTTTACTGTTTTTTTTTTTAAAGAAACATGTAAAAGATTTTTGACATAAATCCAATTATCTGTCTAGTTTTGGCACGATAATCAAGGGCAGATCATGAAACTCGTACGTGTTATTCACCTAATGTATAATCCAAAGAAGCAACCCGTGAACAAAGAAACGAATAACTGGAATTATAATAATAATTTTATAAATCTAATTACATTAAAAAAATATATGCAAGGTGTTTTCTCGCTTTCACAATATCTAGCTTAAAAAAGACTGTTAAAAAGCTTTTCTTTGTCAGTGATAAATGGCAACTCTAATATTTCTGTCTACAGTAGGCACGACGGAGCAATTCATCATGGCTGCCAAATTTTTAATGCTTTCAACAGTAAATACTGATGTAAGTAAACACATTAACCGACAAAAAAAGAAACTGCTTAAACATCTTATTTAGGTATAAAATCACATTACTTTATCACTCTTTCATTCGTAACTGAATCTTTTTTATTTTGTTTTTCTTTGTACAGTTTTTTATATACTGTTTTAAAGATCTTTTTTAAAACTTTTTTCGAATTTCTTTAATCTATTTCTAACGCTGTCTTTATCGCTATAAATATTATGTTCTACTTTTATAAAATGAGTCACATACAGCGCTATTTGTATGCAAATATTGGATCGCTACATAAAATCTATTTTTAAACATTGTTACATACCGAACGTAATCCAACTGGAAATAATCTTGATTTCACCAAAATGAGCTAGGGACTAATTTGCTTTGTTTTATTACTAGTCAGTCTATACTTGTAGGTTTTATTATTTTTTTGCAAACGATTTACACACTACGTTGGTAAGGAATTTGTAGAGAACGAAATTATTTTTAGAAAATATTTTAAAAACTCATGTTTGTTTTGAACGTGACCTTTATCTGACCTTTGAACCGAACGTTAACAATCCGAGCTCTAGAGATGTACACAAGCATAGGTCAACATTAATCAAAATATTTCTCTTCAATTCTCTCAGGGGTTTCAGAAATATTCTCTTCATCTTCATATAAATGTGAAATTATATTTACCTTTTGAAATTTAAATACGAAATATGTTTTGTTGTAAGTTCTAAAACGAAGTACTACTTAGTGTAATATTGTATTACCTGTGGTAATACTTAATTTTTATTTATGCGAATAGCAAATTACGAAAAGTATCACAATTACACATGATTCAGTGATACTTCGTACTTCGATTGACGTAAATCGTCCTGTCTTATGTTAGTTGTGGTTTTCTTCCATATAACTTTGGGTTAGATATATGTTTTTGTGTAAGAACTCTTGTCGTCATCGTCATCAAACATTATTTAAATTGTTGGAAAATTTCCGAAAAAATCTGCTTTTTGGGCAACAAATCTTTTTCACAAAAGTAAAAATGTGAAAACAGTAAAATTTTATAACCATAAATGTAAAAACACAGTCACTTCGAGTTAAAACACAACAAATTATTCTATTTGTCAACTACATAAACTAGGATTTCCCAGATTATCATTGTACCAACATAACATGTAGAAATACGTTTAGGGGATTACCAACTTTGCAGCAATAGAAACAAGTTACATGGATTGCAAACTGATCAATGAGAAACCGATACGGCATCTTGCTTCCTTTTCCGCTTGTTTTAATGCGGAAAACTCATTATTTTCATCAGGAAACATTAAGAATCTACTTTTCATTATTATTCTAAGGTATACAATTACCTTTTTATAACAATGTTAATATTTACTAATATATTTCGTCATGCGACAATGCACGTGGCTTTATGACTGTCTCAATGAATGATTCACATTATTACCATGTGCCGGCTGTTATATTTACAAATTAAACAAATACCATATAAAACTTCGTACAATATGAACCATATAGTACTGGCCAGGGATTCGGAATAACAATAATCATATTTATCAATAACTAGCATTAAAAAAAAACAAAAGCATGTAGCATATGTGTTCTTCCAGACTAACCTCATCCAAATGTCATCGAGATGCGTTCAGCAGTTTGGGCTACAAACTCAAAACATCCATTTATCTAAACTTTTGCATTTATAATATTAGTAAGATAGATGGCGAAATTTTGTCATTCATATCTTTCTAAAACACTTAGATAACATTTTATATTATTTTTCTGCATTTGGGACTGCATATACAGTCGTTTTTTTAATATAACATTCAACAACATTAATTTCTATGCATGTAGGAAGTAAATGGTACTTTATATCGTTTGTAAATAAATTAAACCTTGAAAGGGTCGTATTTGTCAAGAGGCATCTGAAATTGGCCTACGTGACGAGAGGCGCGCAAAATATTGTGCGTCGTAAGCTCATGAGCTGAGAGGAATTTAATTTAAGTCTGTAGTTAAAAATAATTACTTTGGACATAGAAACGACATTACTTGACTAGTATTAACCGTAAGGTTTCACTGCCCCTGTAAGAAAAGTAGATAATTTTTTGGCACTTTTTTACAGGAATTTCGAAAATCAAAACAAAATTTACAATCATTATTATAAATAAAAGATGTTTGTAAATGAAAAAAGTATAGTCAAGCATGTTAAAGAAAGCTAAATATGTACCAGTTCTGTGCAGAATACAATTTCATAGTCACTATTTATACCCATTTTGTTACGAGTTCGTTTATTTTACGTACTAAAGCCATCCCATAACAAAACTGCGCAGAAAGCAATTGAAACATAAGCAAGTGACGCAGAACGTGCGCGCAAATTTTCGTAAGTGATATTGCATTATTAAAATCTTTTATTGCGTTGTGTATAAAATGATTAATGGATTGCAGTTGAAACGGAATAACGGAATTCTGACGTAATACTTTTTGTATTGATAATTTGTTAAATTGTCTTTCATTGACTACGCTAGTGAAAGGAATTTTTAAGTTTTCTGTTACATCAGGAATTATTTGTTTTCTGTTACATTAAAGAGATACAGGTAAATTGATAGGACATTATGGACTAAACCGCAATCTTAGAGCCCCAGCACATTACTGTCTTTTAATCAGTCGATAGTTTGATCGGGACGGGATCGGATCAGGAAAACAAAATCGGTGTAAAATGTTGGAAAATGATACAAATGCTATTTATAGAAGCTACGTTAAGGATATGCATAAAATATACAACATATTATGTTATGACCTCGGTCACGTGAGGTACAGTTAAGTAGCGTACTTGACCTGTTTACAGCTTATGCAATATTCAATAGAATCGATTTTATTTGTAAACCTGATTGTTTACGTCTAATAAAATAACTACAACATAAAATACTGGATATATTATAAATGCTATAATGAAAGTTTAGCTGTTTGTAGCCTAAACTGCTGAACGGATCTCGATTCAATTTGACGTAGATGTAGGGGATAGTTTGGAAGAACACATAGGCTACTTAATTTTGTTGTTTTTAAGTACCACGCGGACCGAGTTGCGGGCGGAAGCTAGTCTATATCTATAGTAATATTATAAAGACGAAAGATTTGTATTTTTGTATGTATTGAAATAACTCAAAAACTACTGCGCCGATTTTAATCATTCTTTCACCGTTAGAAAGGTAATTTATCTGTGTGTGAGTAACATAAGCTATATTCTTTATTATTTTTTAATTTAACGCGGGCGTAGTCGTATATTCTAAAGCGTAAGGAATGTATAGAAGTGCCTATACGAAATTTGAGAGAAACCAATAATAGTCATACAAACTATTTTTATTTTAACTGTGTTTATATTGTGCAAGATGAGGGTAAAAAAAAAAAATATGTATTAATAAAACCGCGATATTAGTTTGATTTATTATCCAAAATGCGTAAACTATATTGAAAATAATAATAATAAGATTCTTTATTGTTAAATCATTGATTACAGGATCAATATCGCTTTGGCTCCTTAACTAGGAAATCCTGTGCTTAATGAGCCAATGCCTTCCCTTTCTGATACACTCAACAACAGAAAGAAGAAAAAAAAATGTAAAAAATGTAATTACAGTTTGTGAACTCATTGAGACACAGTGTGACATATTGCCAATGTAACCAGATCTCCGATTAATAAACTGGTCTTATGTCGTTGCTTCGCCGCGGAGTCTGGCTCGGGGCCAGATGAAAGTGGTTGCAGCTAGTTATGTGCACATTCATGATACTTTACACAGCGTATTGAGGACCTTATACGATCGTGATAAAGTCTACTTTTGCGTAATTCTTCTCAGTACGCGTTATGTCATTATATAAATGCATCTCGGGAAAGGCTTCCGTATAACAAGGGATTATGGTTCATATATATTATAATGTCTAAACAAATAGACTTGCTATAATAACTTGCTATGTTTCGTTATTTGACTTAACAATGCAAATATAATGCAAGGCTTGTTAAGGGTGCGATTCAATAAAGGACTACTTTGTCCTAGCAGTAATACGGAGCAATGAAATGACTTCTGAAGACTGAACAAGGTCAAGTTTATGTAGTAGTCAAA
>LD688931.1:2927466-2964104 GCA_003118335.3 Papilio memnon | reverse complement strand
TTGAATAATTCTTTTTTTAACAAAAAGCCCTATACTTACGTCACTCTTTAGGCTATATATTTTCATGCCATTAAACTTAGGGGGTAATAAATCGAGTGATAACAAAAACCGGTAACTTTTATTAACTAGTCAGTGTTTTTCCGAGGGCATACTTGTATCTTATAGTGAGCTATTCAAAAGAGTTCATCGACCCCTATCGACCTACTCTGACGTCACTGCTAAAGCTTATAAGGCTGACATGAAAGGAATGTTTTAAAATAGAACAAAAGAAATAACTAACAAAGATTTTATTTATATACTAAATACAAATGCAAGTAGCCTATGTGTTCTTCCAGACTATCCTCTACATCTATGCCAAATTTCATCGAAATCCGCTCAGCCGTTTAGGCTACAAACTCTAACAAACATCCATCCATCCATGTAAACTTTTGCATTTATAATATTATTATGATTATGATTTAAGTGATGCTACTTTATCTGTCTAAATAGTAACTTATTGATGTTAAAATTAATATGAATACGAAACGAACAATGGTTTCAAAACCTGTGAAGAGGTTCAGACTACAGAGGGAATGTCACTAATATTTGTGAGAAAGTTTCGTAACATCATCGAAGTATAAATTGTATTAATATCGTGCATCACCCCTAACCACTACCGGCCATAAAGTACACAAGCAAATTTCGTACAAAAGTCTATGACTTTACAAATTCTTTCTAGCTCATTTCCGTGATATTCCCTCTGGAGATTAAAATGGAACCAACATATATACCAAAAACATTACCTCGCTTAGTAATTTTATTTGTTACATCCTTTTAAACACAGCAATCTTACTAATATTATGTATGCGAAAGATGGATGGATGTTTGTTAGACTTTGTAGCCTAAACTGCTGAGTGGATCTCAATGAAATTTGGCATAGTGGTTGAGGATAGTCTGTAAGAACACATACGCTATTTAATTTTGTTTTTTTCACGCGGACGGAGTCGCGGGCGAAAGCTAATGACTCCATAAAAATCATACTCATTTATATATCTAAGTACAATGCGTCAACCATGTCTTGATATCGATAAAAAAATTCCGTTCAAAAAAATTCACAGCACCTTACAAGGCGTATAATTCCAGCATCGGCATTTTCCATAAAAATAATGGCAAGTAAACAGTTACATTTTAAAAATTAACATGTCCTTTTGTACTACATCCTTTTATCAGATACCTGCGAATCTATTAAAATGACGTGTCTAATAGATTTGTTTGTCTATAACTTTTGTAAAAAGTAAGATCACGTCGATGAAAGTATAATTCCTACATAAAAAAAGGAAAAAGATTGAACAAAACAAATCATTTTTTCATTTTTTATTTTTTTAATGTTCTAAGCATGTAATATTCTCTTAATTATTAATTCTTAACAATTTATATAATTCTTTGAGCAATGTTTTTATTCTTTTAATGAAAAAGTCATCACCTAATCAAATGAGCTTAGTCTTTCCTTTGCATTTGGTATCTAATTAGCCGTAAGCAATACAAAACAACATTCAACAATTGAAGACATCAATCTTTGTTGATTCGATCCGTACGTTCAGAACGGCAATCGATTCATTTTTCGTCGAATGGAAATTTCCTACAGCCAAGTTATCGATTTCACCCATACCTATTGTAATGGAATGCGCGATAGTTGAACACAAGTCGCACGAACTGTCGCATGGCTTGTGTTTATGAAAAAATTGCAATTGTAAAAATCCAATGCATTTTATTTATGTCGTTTAATATATTTTTTATTCAGAATCATGTCTTAATTCAACTGTCAAGTCCTACATGTTCTACATCAAGTCAACTATCTTCTAAATCGGAAAGACTGCACTGTTTTTCCTCCTTTAGAAATCATCTCATAAGATGATTACTAACATAGTTAGTCTTAATTTTTTTGCTATAAGTTTAATTGATACTAACGAAATCAAATTCAATACTGTACAGTATTGCAGTATTTAATATTAGCAATAACAAACGTAAGATTTTATTGAAACGTAACCATAAAGCTGAGCAATAAAACATTGTTTTTGGCTCCAATCCGTGTGATGACGGAATGGAAGAAAACGTCAATGTTACAAAAATAATTCATTAAACAAGTCTGTTTCTGCGGTCACAATATTTTAATTAAATTTTCTACCAAGCACAAACTAACTATCATGTTGGTATAATTGGGGAATCTGGCTGTGTTCCACCTTAAAAACTACAGTCGATTTAACTTTTTGTTTTTAAATGTGTTTATACGAGCAAAGGTCATTCGGTACACGGCTTAATTTTGATTATTGTTCTTTCGTCAATTGAAAGAAATGAGTTGCAAAATCGGGACGTGTCGTGGACTTATAAGTCGATCTTGTATGTTTATTTTAGGAACAAAGTTTTCTAAGTAATATATCAGTTACTTTAATTATAGCAATGACTAGGTATTAAAAAATAATTAACCTACTACCTTATCAGTTGGATGATGCGATGGCGTCAAGATGGCGACGACCAGTTGATTATTCCAATGATTCACAGATAACTTTATCTTATATCATTAATATTTTATAGGAAGTCTGCAAAAATTATCTTTGATATCATGATTGATTTTAAGTAAACCGCACAACACTAAATATTATTTACAAATAAATAGGTAGTAGGCAAAGATTTAAAAAACATATAGAGGAGGCATAGTCTACTTCATACCAGACATTTGTCAAATATCACTAACGCTATTTGATAACCTCAAAACCACTTGTCAATTTAATTACATTAAATAATATAATTTTGTAAAAAAATTATTACATGTACAAGGATATGAGGTGGTGTACTAAACTTGACAACTGATATAGTACCTTTCAGAGAAAGTACCGGTGAACTTTTGTTCACTATATCTTGTCTATATATTTTTAATGTCTTTGGTAGTAGGTAAACAATACAGAACATTATAAAACCGATAGAACAGATTCAGAATATTATGTAGGTACACGTAAAACGGAATATATCGCGGTAAGAATTTGCATTGTATCTATGACACATCACGTAAACACGTAAGCGCGGTTTTTTATCTATGGTCGATAGAATATTTCAATAAAAGTCCTGAACAAGCCGCACTTATCGGGCATAATTTATGACGTCCTATTACATTTAGCAGTTAACAACGTCCGCAATAAATATGTAAAGCAATTTGTTTTATTATGCTAGTTGTTTATTTTTTTTCTTATCGGCCGCCATGACTGAATTCACACTCTTATATGTACCTATATCCTCTTTTACACAATTCCTACTCAACCATTCTAGGTAACCGACTCCGAAAGACGGTTATCAATTCGATTGTCATTTTTTAACTAAAATAACTATCAGTAAAATCAACACTTTAAGTCAGAACAAAGCAAAATCTAATTTCCAACCTGACCTATCCATCTATAGAAATCAGTGGTCTTAACCAAGCTAACCTCAATTTCTTTATCACTGACAACTTTTAAACTTCTTCTAACATTTTAATTTGAATATCATAAGTAATAACAACTAAATAGACTTATATCGAATAATTTCTAGATCAATGTTACGTAAATAATTTTGTTTGTAATGAAGGTTGTTCTCATCTCCCGACCTTCAAGCTTCGTTGCCGACGCAACAACACATTGATTTGTATAATTTCATTCGATTGTGTACACATTCGTATGGAAAAATCATCTAAATATAGTGTAGTTATTTTATGAATTAATAATTGTATGTAATATGTAATATAAATGGAGGGAACAGGGATAACAATTCTTTTTAGTAAAAGTATTGCCACACTAAAAACTACGATTAAAGTATTTCTAGAAACGAAAACATGTGTCGTAACAGAAGCTGATTGAAGTGTATTATCTTTTCACCCTAAAATACCGCAATCAGTCATTAAGTAGCACTAAGGGAAATTCTTTGGTTAATAAATATATAGGGAAAGTAAAGAATAGCCATTTAGTGTTGCAGTAATTGTGTAATTTAAATATGTAATAAAGTAAGTAAATGTGCTATATGTACAAACATCGATTCATCCATCCATCTAAAAGCTAAACATTCGAATCGTACTATACTATAATATAATACTATATTAATATTATAAATGCGAAAGTTTGGATGGATGTTTGTTAGTGTTTGTAGTTTAAACGGCTGAACAGATTTCAATGAAATTTGGTATACATGTAGAGTATAGTCTGAAAGAACACATAGGCTACTAATATTTCTTTTTTTTTATTCCACGCGGACAGAGTCGCGGGCGAAAGCTAGTTTGTAATATTAGAAAGATTCTAGTTCAAACATATAATTCAAAGTGTCATACAAATGGAGTGGGTGCTTTGAGGAATATCTATAAATTATCTAAGCGTAATCCTTAAAATATTCCATAAGCACTAGACTAGATACTTATGTTTACTGCAACGTCACGTGTGCGTCACATCGATTCACTATTAGTCAAATAGACGAAATGTTATGAAACAGAAATATGTACGTGTTCGATTAAAATAGTCTAAACTCAGAATTCCTTAATGGTTATTTGACTACAAGAGTTTATTTTTGTGACAACGTCATGACTGTAAGGTCATCATCTTGTCTTATCCTACTTACGTAAGGTTGAGGTTACACGCTTTCTTCCTTAAATAAATAAATAAAAACATCTTTATTGTTGTTCTAAAAAAAATAGAATACAGTAATCGAGTACCTTAATATCGATCTTTCCATCACCTCGGGCCTCACTCCCTTCTTGATCATGGCACGTGCTACGCCAGTAAATATTGGTTATTGCTGTTCTCGTGGCTTATCAAACAGGTTAAAATGATAACCTTATGATAACTTTATATTGGTAATTTGTCTTTGCTTATAAACAAAATGTTGATAAAACGCGTCAAATGTTATCACATACTTATAGGTTACGCTATCTCAAAATGTAAGTGGTAAATTTATCTACCTACACTAAATTTTACGACAGAATTGTATGTACTTGTAAACGTCCATTCAATGATGTCAAAGAAAGATTTTTTCCATTTATGTAAATGCCATTCCAATATATAAAATCGGTTCCGTAGTTTTGTCTGTATTAGGAGAAAAATTACAGTAATAAAAGCCCTTTAAACTTATCTCAACCTTTATTATAGTGTTACCTATTATTATAGTGTACAGATTACACTTCTATTCGCTTGTAAAATTGATAAATGTGTCAAAAGCTATCATGTAGGTCACTTATCATTTTATTTTAAATCTGAAAGAATGTGTTTGATAACAAGACTATTATCAGGGTTATGAAAATATTATTGAGTAAAATACTAAGGAAACTGCAGTAGGAAATTACACAATAAATTAAATTAATGCGAATTATATTTTTTAATTAATTTTTATAATTATGATTAAAACATGTTGCATGAATCATCCTTACAAGTGAATTTTCATGAATGACATCACATTCCTAACGACAGAAATTAATTTATTAAAATATATTCTACTAAACATAAACAAAATATATATTTTTATGAAATACAATCAGCACATCGCGCATGAATCATCCATGCCACTGCGCTTGGAAACGTGACGTAAACATGCAACAGTACGTAATCGCGAGTAAATCAATATTCTAGATATTTATAGACTCAGCTTCTGTTTCAATGATCTGCGGTAGATCAGTTACGGCAGGCGACACGTGCTCGCGGTTTTATAAAACATCTTTGAAATGAAACCACTTTAATCCGGTTTCATTAAAAGATAACATTATATTAAAAGACTTTTAAATTAAATACTTTCGTGACGATTTAATAACGATAAAAGTAGAATGAACGGAGCAATACTCAATGTCTTTTGGTCGAATCTAATATCATGTTTTCTTACCAACTGACGAGAGCAATACTGTGCAAAAATTACTTGACTTAAAAATCGCGGAGAAACCACCAAAAGGAAATAGTACAACGAACAGAATAATCCTAACAGGACATTTTAAATTGGCTTCAATTAACTAAAAATTACAATAAAATAGAATCAAATATAGGATCCTTTTAACTAACTTACATTATAAATAATATTGTGTTTAATCTATACAAAACACTGTCTGTGTATCTTCAAGGTAAACTTATCAATCTAATAAAAGTATAGAGGATCGATAAAATTGTGTAAGTAGAGGCGTATTCACGTCGTACTGGATGTGCTAACCGGAACGAACCAGTTTACGGGCAGACAATCGCCTCCGCGCCGACAAACGCACCTACCGAATTGTAAATAATTACTGCACAGCGTCTACACGAGACGACAGAACGATTTATTAGATACAATATCGAATGATTCTCATTCTGACATCGTTATACTATCGTCTTAACCTTTGTTTAATATTTTAAAAGCTATTGCTGTTTTGACCGTATTCATATTCTGTGCAAACTGCATTCATATTCTGTGAAAACGCTAACCTAATTCGATAGATGGCAGCACTTGAAGAACAAAATAAATATTGCCCCTTTTGAAAACAATCCTTCAAGAACAATTAATAATAAAAACTTGAAACTCATTCGAGTTCCACATGTGATGTGAAACTTTATCGCTTTTATGTGTTACACGTTATAAAACTTTACTATCCATTGTAAAATTTTAGCACACACTTTAAAAATATTGCTACAACGATCCTAGTAAAGGCAATCTGAAGCCCTAGTATTTTACCACCTCAAACCAGTAGACATCTTGAAAGAACTGACTTCAACGTATGTTCTTTAAACGAGGCATTTACGTCATTATTGGTGTACGTTTTTATTTGTGTAACGACACATAACTAATATTAATTTGTAGTGTCAATTGAACAGAGGCGCACCTCGTTTTGTGACGTAATAAAAGTAAATTCTGAAACGTCATACATTAGATCTATTAGCTAAATTAGAGTATATTTACTCTGTATTATTCGTGTTTATATATTTACTATGATTGTGTAAATATTTTGTATACTCTATAGAGTTTGTAGTTTTAAACAGATTTTTATCTAAAGACTAGCTGTTGCTTGCGACTTCTCCCGCGTGAAATTAAAAAACATTAAAACATATAGCCTATGTTACTCACAGATAAATTATCTTTCTAACGGTGAAAGAATTTTTAAAATCGGCCCAGTAGTTTTTACCTGAATCGAATATATACAAAAATACCAATATTTCCTCTTTATTATATTAGTATAGATATCTGTAAAAAAGTTGGCTTATTTTAATCTTTAAACTGCCACGAGAATAGTGTCTAAAACCGGCATTAATTTCGAATTTATTCGAACCTTTACGTTTCAAAAATGCTACAAAATTGTAATTCAAACTATATTTCGCTCTAAGTAATGATATCTTGTAGTTGCAAGTCGTGATATAAAAAATACTTTAAAACCAGAGTTAACAAGATCAACCTAATAGTCTTACACAACCCTTGTATGAATTCATGTAAATACCTTCAATGTAAAATTACGTTCGATAGAGAGCACATTTACCCCAGTAAGTGTCCTGCATAGTTAGTAAGTCACAAGATCTGTTAAACTGTTAACTTAATTAATATTAAGTTGATTTAACGCCATTTACAAATGAATAGCACATGACTAGTAAATTTAACCACAAGTATGTTAAGTGAAAATTGCTTTATCACAAAATATAGTCTATATCAATACTAATATTATAAAGAGGAAAGATTTGTATTTTTGTATGTATTGAAATAACTCAAAAACTACTGGGCCGATTTTAAAAATTCTATCACCGTTAGAAAGGTAATTTATCTGTGAGTAACATAGGCTATTTTTATATTTACACGCGGGCGAAGTCGCGCGCAACAGCTAGTACTAAATAAATTAAGTTGCGAAAAATTGTTTATTCGAATTTGTCACGTTTTAACATAAGTTAGAAGTCTCGGGGTTTAAGTTACACATGTCTAGGATCAAAGCTAGTATCGATAAAGCTTAGAATTAATAGATTAGCATACGTCGATTTAAAAAAAATTTAAGCACCGATCCACACGGACGCTTTTCTAACGCGCGGTAAAAGTGCGTTCAAAGATAACAAATGTATTTCAATATATCTGTTCACGTTTTTAAAGCGCGACGTTTTCTTATCGAGCTGTGTTACATTTTGAGCACTGAGTGAACGAAACAAGAGTGATTTTAAAGCGTTAATCGAAAAGCCGTCAACGCCAAATTTTAACACGACGTTAAAACAGCGCCCGAGCGAATGCTAACAATAAATAAGTGTTTGACGAGATATTATTTAAAACAATTTTGTTTGCAATTGCTAATCCACATTGTAGGATGGGATATTTCTAAAAATGATAAAGATTGTCAATTAAGGAAAAAACCAGCACTTGAATTTTTACGTTGCGGTTACATCGGAAATTTCCGAGATTATTCATTAATAAATTCAGGCCAAACCGCTTCAGAAAGATAAGTTAATAATTCAACGTAAATCGATCGCCGTAGCCTTTATCTTTTATCACAATTTAACAATAATCTTTTATCTTTCACCTCGTCCGTTATTACGCAGTATGACTTCCTAGTACTGTTATTGAAATATTTTTTAATTTCTTTGTACACGCCTACTTTCAAATTAGTGTGCACTCTCAAAGCTACTCGGCAAAACAGCTTAAATAAAATCTGACGTTAAAATAGGTCATGGCCACATATAACGCCGTATGAATTTTTCCTTTCTCGTCTATTTTAAAAAATGCTGTTTCACAATTTTGTGTCGAATAAATTAACTTGATGGTAACATTTTTCAATACTCATTGCGTGGACTTATATTTTTAAAAACCTTTTCGCATCGCCATAATGTAGAAGTCTAAAGTTCCATATAGTTGTAGTTATAATGAGGTTTTAAGCTGTTAGTATCTTTAAGAATAAAGATAACTTCAATAATGTCATGATCACGAGTAAGGTATCGCCACGTGTCTATTACGTAGATATTTATATTACAATAGTGACCTAGTGCCTTTGCTTCAAGCAAACCTATTAGGTTTCAATTTTCATACCTATTATTAACAGCAGTAGACTTTATTTACTTTTCTTCCTTAGAAATATTTTAATATAATAGATGGACATTTTTTTGGAATTCCAGACGCGTTAGTTAACTGGAACTTTCTGGAACAATGCCTTTGAATTCAAAGCGCGAGATCCCTTTAGCCGCGTCCGTATTCCCGGGCTCAATGTCGAACATTCTAGAGTCGTACCCCTCTTCGCCATCCCTTACCCTAAACGTTTTGGCGGCACCGTAACGCCAAATATTCATGCGATGTAACGAAAAATTATAACCTCAAATTTTTCATTTTAATATAGTCGTTTACTTAAATACTAGCTTTAGCCCGCGACTCTGTTCGCGTGGGATTAAAAAAAACAAAAGTGAAAAGTCTATATGTTCTTCCATACTATTCTCTACATCTATACCAAATTTCATCAATATCGGTTAAGCCGTTTAGGCTACAAACTTTAACAAACATCCATCCATCCATCTAAACTTTCGCATTTATAATATTAGTAATATAGAAATGAAAAACTTAATTTCAAGTTTTCTTATTAAATTCTAATAAGATAAATTACGGGGTAAGGAAATGACAAGGACAGATGAAATAAAACATGAGGAAATATTGAATAAGCATTATATTTAGAAAAATTTTCAGATCAGACAACGCAGATATCATGCAGTTAAATCGGACGTAAATATACAAATTCACTGAACTAAGTGCAATATTAAATTAGGACATTTCATTGTGAACACATGTAAGACAAATGGCAGTTCAGAAATTTAAACTCAATCCTCGCTAATCCCCACAAAAAGCATTCATTTAAATCAGAGGCAAATTATTTTAAAATACATTTTCGCAATATTTTTTTTTTCTAAAAAGTATGAAAATGCTAGTCATTGAGTAGTTGTCACTTCTTTTAATCTCATTCAAATATCTTTACATACAATTACACCTTCATTATTTTTAATACGACAGTCTGCAGTTTAACTGTTTCCTATCGCTACAATTTAATAAAGCTGGTCCATTTAGTCATTTTAACATCACATAAAATCATGCAAAATAATAACAAAAAGTACTTTATTAGCTTAAATACAACATTAAAGATTTACGACACCAATTGTCGTTAATTTAGGATAATTTATCACTTGCTCTTCGCGATGACTACAACACGTTTATCTTATTTATACGAATAGTAAAATTTATTTATATATAGTACATTGGTATGATTTATTAAGCAATAGCAAAATCACTAATATTAATTTTGCCAAACAGTTAATTTTGATACCAAAATTTAATTTAAAGACAAAATTTCTATTTAATTATTAAATTTTATGTTAAGACTTTTTTTTATTTAAAAGGACAAATTTTACAATTTTGAAAAATGAACCAGTCGGAACTAAATATAATACAATAACAATATTTAAAATTCTCACGTACTTTGAACTATTCTATACTCGCCTCAAAATAAATAACACTATTGCTTATTAATAACAAATCACAGATATCAATCGCGAACTGCCAAACACAACTACTAAAATACTAGTATACAACATATACGAAATAACAACCGGGTTATAGTACAATGTCATGTTTAGATGGACAACACCCGGTGCACGTCTTAAACTAAATACAGTCTTGAAACATACAACTACTGCCTCCAACGACCAGATAATACGATCCAATACTGATGAGTGCTATTACAATACGGTATTACAGAATAAACGGTCAATAAACATTCATGCAACAGTTAGGGGAAGCGGACCAGAATATGACGGCTACAAACTATTGCATTGGGCGGTCTATATAAAACACAAATATGATCGATTAGACTGGATATCCGAAACATTAGGCGGTTAAAGTTAGCACATTGATAGGTTCTACTCAACTCTGCATCGGCACTATCCCGTACGTATCACAGATAGTGTGTCGGCGCTTGTGTTGCGGCGGGCGCGCGCTACCCCTGCCCGCGGCCGCAGCGCGGTCACAGGTAAGGCACGCAGGCGGCGCAGCGCGAGCGCGAGCGCTCGGGGGACTCCGCGCGCGCCCTGCACACAAGCACGCCTCGTTAGCTCATGAGCTGCGCTCCTCGCGCCGGGACTCCGAGCGGCCGAGCGCCCTTCTTAGTTTCTCCACCAACCTGCTGTGGAACTTTTCCGTTTCGCGCGCGGCGCTGGGCGGGCTAGCCGAGCCCTTGGGGCTGTCTTGCGCCCGCAAGGAGACCCGCGAGTGCGGCGCGCGGCAGTAGGACAGGGAGCGCATGGCGGGCGCGCTGCGGTGCGGGCTGAGCGCGGAGCCCATGCGCGGCGACAGCGCCGGCCCCTCCGAGCGCGACTCGGACACCTTCCGTACGCGGCCCCCCACGCCGGCGACCACCTTCTCCGCAGACTCCGAGGTGCGACGAGAGCGCTGCGTGTGGTAAATGTCCCAATCGTTCTTCACTACTGGCATCATAAACGCCATCTCGGCGATGGAAACGGTTCCTCTTGTGCTTTAACGTTTTTGGAGAAGTACCGAGTGCGGTGCGGTGAGAATTCCAGAGAATAGGTAGCTCTGCAATCGATACTGTTCACCGTGTATATTTGCTCACACTTTATAATTCTTTTCAGATATTATATGATCAATGTTTATATAAACAAGATAATTTTGATAACATATAAAAATGGGTGAGGGAAAACGTCGGCTTTCACTTCAATGTCACACGCACTGACTGCAAGGAGTTGTTAACTCTAGGACGATTATCCGAAGAATGAAGATTTCATGAAAACACTCAGATTATATGGAAAATATTGGCGCTGACGTCGCCACGGCGTTTAGATACAACTTCAAGTATTCCGATTAGGGACAAAAATTGTTTTTACGTTCAGCAAAATCGCAGTAACAACTTATATTAATTATAAAATATTAAAAACAAATTAATATGAAATAGTTTTGTACTTCTAGGACCTACTATTTTGATAAATACATATAACTTTTCTATTATTCAACAGATGGCTGACAAGGTTGTGCCACTCGACACTAGATGTCGTCAGCGAGAAATAAATAATAGTGCCATCTATTGTTCATATTTTGGAGCTTCAACAAGTTGCATAAATAGGAAAAATATAGAAGGATCCGACTTTCTGTCGATTTGATCCATTTTAAAGGATTTCGGAAAGTTCAGGCAATAAAAAATCATCTATTTATGTTCATGTTAAAGTTATATTTAATGCTTTTGTTAAAATATTAAAACAATAAAAAAGGATTTGGCGTACACAATTTTAACTATTTACAAAAGCGAATATATTTTACATTATATTACGACCTACTTTAAATAGAAACAAGATGCTTTAAAACATGATAACATTTAAAATTTGTCTAAGACCGTGGTTAACAATAAAAGGTGGGATTATGTCTTAAAAGATATGTCTTTTTCATGTCACGTGAAAAACTACAAAAATATTCATCTATTAAAAGCACACTAGTAACAATATCTGAGTATTATTTTTGTAAATGCAACAACATTCAACATGGCAATAATTAATGAACATTTTAATATTAAAATTTTAATTAAAAGCTTTAAAACTAACCAAAATATATAAAAACTTCGAGCTTTTATCTTCTTCGTAACGTTTAGTTCCATGTTTTCCCGCAAATGGCGAGGTTTTTCTACATATTCCTGGTTAATATCTTTAATAGATATATTAATACTTGTAGTTAGTATGTAGTTAGTATATTTAATTATTAGTTGCATTTGTATCCTCTTTAGATCTATCAGGATCGTAGTATCCGTTCAAATTGACCATAGTTAGTAATTCCACTAAATGTCGCTGATATCCACATTCCATTAATTTTGTGACCACTTTATGTAGATATTTGGCCAATTTCTCAAATAAGTGGTACAATTCTTCCAATTGAATGAAATTTGTATGTGTGAAGGATCCGTTGAATTCTTTCTGTTGCCATTCGCTGTAATAATAAATTAAATCAAAGAAAACATGGTTTTTACAATTGTTGTATTAATTTGTTACTAGATGGCGTTGTACACAATCTTACAATAGATGACAAAAATAAGTCTCACGTGGGAGTTCTTGTTTACTATGAAAAGTTTTAATCAAACCTGTTTATTAAAAGTAGAATAGAACGAAATTAAACAGAAAATTAATACTCCATTTGAAAGAAGCTAAATTATCTAACAGTTTATCAATAAATCAATGTATGCATACATACCCAGCTTTCAAAACTCTACTGAATTTCAGGATAACGGTAAATATATCGTTTAAAAGCTTCATAACTGGAGTCGATCTGTTATTTAGAAGACATCTAAATAATACTTTCTTTATATAAACCACGTGACATTCGTAAAGATCGTCCAAAGTTCTCGCTTTTTTTAAATCGTTCTCAAATTCAGTCCACGAAGTGAGAATGCAAGTCGTTACTATATAATTATCTAAAGCTCTTATAAGTGAGGCCATCACATGTCTGTATATCTGTATTGATATGTATTGAGGTGATCTTAATAATTTTCTAGAATGTTCTCGAGTTAATTTCGCTGATAGTTTAAGATACTGTAAAAAGAAGTAAAAAAAATCCAATACGAAGCATAAGATTATTGAATTAAATAACAACCACATTTAGAAACCACTTATGAAAATGTATATCAATAGGTTCAATATTTTTACAATAGATGGCGCTATTGTAAAAATTTTGTAACGCCATTTATATTGTATCAATATCGAAAAACATTTTAACCTTATTAAATCCAAATACGCTTATAAATAAACTATCACTGTGAAAAAATTGGAAAGTTTCAAAAACATACCTCAAAATCTTCACTCAATACCCAGAAGACGCGTCTCATTTTGAGTAGAAAGTGAAACACTTTGGCGTATCTGAGCAGCGCCTCCTGCGACAGTATGATGTTGAGCGGCCAGCGCACCGCGTACGTCAGCGCCAGGCACTGCAGCACGTCCGGCGAGCTGTGCTGGAAGCTCAGCGGACACTCCGCTATCGTGAACGATAGGTTCTCAGAGAATTTGTGGACATCTGAAAAAAAAAAATTGTGTTAAGATAATCAGTACTGCGCTGGAGGATTGGCGCAACACTAAATTATCGGCATATACGTCCCATCCCTATCTGACAGTTGTCAATGTCATTCAGACGTCTTGGAATAGCGCGCCTGAGTGTTTAAGTTAGTTTTATTAACAAATTAAATTAGTTAAAACACCTAAAGATAACAATTATGCTTTTTTATCGGGATTATCTGATGAAATAGTAAAAAAACAAAGATAGCGCCACCACTTAACATCCACCTTACTAATATTATAAATGCGAAAGTTTGTTAGAGTGCCGTCTAAACGACTAATCAGATCTCAATGAAATTTGGCATAGATGTAGGGGATACTCTGGAAGAACACATGGGCTACTAACTTTTTTATTATTTCACATGGACAAAGCCGCGAGCGAAAGCTAGTAAAAGTATGAAAATCCAAAAAACTTGACATTTTTTTTTTTACAAAATAACTGGAATTTGAACATGTTTACAATTTACATTATTTCATTCCAGTGAACGAATCCAGTGCTGGATTAGCAAACCTTTTTGCAGTTAGTTACTTACGCGATATAGATGATCCCAAAGCTTTATCCAAAATATTATGTAGTGTTGCGAAATTCAACAACTCTTGAGGATTCAAAGTTTTCGTCAATTTCGTAAAAAGGTTATGACAAATGCTTCTAGAAAATTCCCCATCCATTAGAAAGAAGTAATCCTTCAGACTTCTCAAGTGTTCGTACATATCCAAATTAACAAGAAAATGTGTTAATATAGAATTATTTACGACTTCCAATTGATATGTCAATGGCAACATTACAGATCTTTGTAAACAAGCTGTCAGTGTTGCTATATTATTAGTCGAAATTTTTGATTCCGTTTCCTCGCTTGACATAAAATTCGATACAAATATATTATGAAAAGGTTTTTTCTTTACTTCCTCCATAATAATAGCGGGATCAGTATAAAAAGACTCTTTAACATCGACATTCATTTCGTTTGAAAAATAATTTTTAGTATAGTTTTGTAAATTTTTAACACCGAATGGGTCAAATGTGTCAAAATTGTAAGACCCATCTATGAAATTGTAGAATGAGTATTTGTTTTTGATATTTCTTACTGCATTTTCTAGATCTTTCGATGGTGTATTTGTATCTTCTATAGCTATATCTGTCGTGTCTTCTGAAACAGCCGCATCTTCATCTATTATTGAGAAATCAAATCCTTCAGAAGTTAAATATTCTTTATCGGATTTAACTTTGCCTGAATCTATGTCTTTGCCATCACTTCTCGGTGTAAAAACATCACTTGTTAAACCACTATCTAATGGAACATCTGCTGTTGTTGGTGTTTCAAGATCTAGCTGAAAATGACGAAACAAAAAAATAAAACACATAAAATAGTCAGATAATTTCATCATACTAGTATAAATGCGAAAGTTTAGACATATGGATGGATGGATAGATATTGTAGCCTAAACGACAAAACGATCTGCATGAAATTTAGCTTAGATGTAGAAAACAGTCTAATTACTTTTTTTTTAATTCCACGCGAACTGAGTCGCGAGCAAAATCTAGTATTTATATAATTTTAATTACTTTACCTGTGGAAAAAAATCTCCCGGAGTTATTGTTCCAGTATTAGGAGCTAAGTTATCAGAATTATCAACGAACGGCTTCAAATTTAACGTCAGTCTTGATTTTCTACCACTTTCTTGACTGCTTATTTTTAATCGCGTATTATATTCTGATGCTAGTATTTTATTTTTATTCTGTACCGCCTCCTCTTGAGCAATATTTGCCGGTTCTTTTTTATGTATATTTTCTAAAGGAAGGTTATAATCCACACCTAAGACTTTTCTTTTATTTATCAAGGCTTCTTTCTGTGCGTCCGTCCTCGGTTCTATTGGTTCTTTGATTTTTTCAATACCAAATTCAGTTCCTAGTACTTTTAATTTATTTCTCTTAGCTTCAGAAAATGTTGACATATTATTTTCTTCATCAACTGTTGTTAATTGAATTATAGGAATCATTTCATTATTTTCGTCATCAGTTTGACAGAATTCGTGACACATCACTTTATGTTTATTCCTCAAAGCTTCTTCTCTCATATTCATAAATGTTTGATTATCTAATTCAGTATTGAGTTTACCGCCAATAATATTGCTTGATGTAGTAAAATCTCTCATATCAGAATTATTTTGACTGTCCACATTTAATATATTTCCTTGTGAATCTAATACTTTATTATTATCACAGTCTTCAAATTCTGTTTCATTAACACTTATAGTTTCTGTTCTTTTCGCGTTATCATTTTGATTATTAATATTTGAAACGTTTTCGTTATCGTTAATTTCCATAGATCTTATTGAATCGGGTGTTCTAAATTCAAACTGATTGCTAGCTTTAGATTCAGTATCGTCTGATTTTAAATCTAGACTTTCAATAGACATGTCCATAATTTCACCATTTCTTTTATGTTCCAGTTCTAATTTCTCCCTTTTTAAATTCCTCTCTTCAGTAGAGAGCAATTGTATTCTGCTTTGATCTAATTGAAGTCTTTTAATTTTCCATTCTGTGTGTAATTTACTCTTTTCCACTTCCATGTTTAATTTTGAATAGTATTCCATTATTTTATTCCTAAAAAAGGAAACAAAGTACATAAAATAGTATAAAATGTGGAGAATCAAATAATGATTTTATAGCGGACTAGGTGTCCCCCGCGACTTTGTTCGTGCGAAATTTAAAAGTAGCCTAAGTTACTCCTGTACATCTTGGAACAGGCAAACAAAAATTGTGAAAATAGATTTTTCGCTACAAGTACAAATTAGAGAAATATTTTTTTTTAATTTTCACATACATACATTCCAATTGTTTTAATATGTATGGATGGATTTACCTCTCATCATTTTTCAATTTGGAGTCAACTTCTTCCGTGGCTTTCTCTAATGCTTCTTCTATTTCATATCGTTTTCTTTCGCGTTGTTTTGCTTTATTTTTAGCGGCTTTTGCCTCCGCCATTGCGGCTTCCAGCACTCTCAGAGAATGTTGTTTTTCAGCTATTATCAATTGAGCTAATCGCTTACGTTCCGCTGAAATGAAAATAACACATTTTAGGCTTTTAGTAAAACTATTATAGTATCAAGTTTTATTAAAATCACCTATAATCTTCTCCATAGTTTCAGCCTGTTTCAGCGACGCCATTTCCGTGAAAGCCTTCCTTTCTGCCTCTTTCTTCAGTAAAATCTGATCAAATGTGACCGGCTCTCCGCTGACGAAGAGGCATCTCGTTCTGTACACATCTAGAACTCGCTGTTGACGCTCCAACTCCTCGAATGTGGCACAACATTTAACTGTAGGGTGGTCTGATGATATGAGGACCACTAGAGGATCCTAGAAAACACCAATAAAAATTACCATTTACTATGACGGATATATTGTAATAAATATTTTTAGAATGAAGTTAAATAAAAATGCTTATTGCTTTTATAACAATTTATAGAAATTAAAAACATACAGACAAATTGACAACCTTATATTAGAAAAAAAAGATTAAAAATTATTGTACACTTTCAAAATAATTTATCATGCAAATATTGCTATCGTCCTTTTTTCACTTATTAAAATTTTTCATAATTACAGTATATTTATCCCTAGAACTCCAACTCCTTTTACATTCTCTTTAACAAAACAGAAACAAATATTAACAATCGAAAACCAATTAAATCATCTATATAAATATAAATAACTAGCTATTTCTCGCGACTTCGTCCCCGTGAAATTAAAATATAAAATATAGCCTATGTTATAGATAAATTACCTTTCTAATGATGAAAGAATTTTGGAAATCTGCCCAGTGATTTTTGAGTTATTTCAATATATACAAAAATACAAACCTTTCCCTGTATTAGTATAGATAACTTACATAAGAAATATGTAGATGAGTCTATACTTACACTGGGATTACATAGTTTGAGCAATCTAAGCGACTTCCCGCAGAGCAGTATGTAGTGAGCGAGCGAGCGCAGGAAGTCCGGCACAGACACGCTCACCGCTATATAAAACCCTTTGTCCCAGTAACGTTTAGATCGAGAATTCACATACTGATTGTCCTTTTTAATGAAAAATTCATTAAATCTATCATCTAATTCTCCTTCAAATATAAACCTTTCTATAAACCTAGAAAAAAAAAATATTTAATTATGAACTTAGTAAATAACCTTCGAGATTATATTCCATGCTAAAAAATCGAGATTTTTTTCTAATTTTCATTTTGCAACTATTTTCTCTTGACAAAAAAAGAAAAGAATTAACGAAATCGGTTCAGCCACTCACGCATGATGGCAAGAGGCAAGACTAAAGAGTAGCTTTCGCCCGCGACTCTATCTGCGCGGAATTAAAAAAAAAAGTAAGTAGCTTTTGTGTTCTTCCAGATTACGTTCAACATCTATACAAAATCTCAACGAGACCCATTAAACAGTTCCGGAGACAAACATCCACCCATCTATCCATCCATCAATCCACCTACCATCCATCTATTTAAACTCTCTTTTAACACATGATAATATTTTTAGTACAGAATTTATTATCAATAGAATTTCAGTCTAGTATATCCGTAGCAATTTCACAAACTCTATCATTACACAAGTATAAGATACGATTAAGTAAATTAACTTACTTGAAGTAAACTTTGCAGATGGTGAAAAGTGAATTGAACAATGTCAATGCAGTAGTTTTGTGCGTCACCAGAGATATCTCATTGAACAAATATGACATCAGTTCAGCTCCATGAGGTATTGTTGTTTTTGTATCTGGAACATTAAATAATACAATTTACAAAGCATCATTTAATATCCTAACTTGTTAGTAAAGTAACCAATTAAAATATTATAAACTAACTTTCGCCCGCGACTCCGTCCGCGTGGAATTAAACAAAAGTGAGTAGCCTATGTGTTCTTCCAGACTATCCTCTACATCTATACCAAATTTCACCGAAATCCGTTCAGCCGTTTAGGCTACAAACTTTAACAAACATTCATCCATCCATCTATCCATCCATCTAAGCTTTCGCATTTAATCTTTCGCATCTATAATATTAGTATGATTACCCATAATTCTATTACAAATGTCCATTTAATTATTTTTCAGCAATTTCATTTCTTTTTTCTCCTAAAAATCTCTATTAGTATTATGAAAAGGAAGGATTTGTAATTTTGTATGCATTGAAATAACACAAAACCTACTGGGCCTATTTTGAAAAATTCTTTCACCATTAACAAAGCTACATTATCACTGAGTAACATAAGCTATGTTTTTCACAGTTTTTAACTTACACGCGGAATAATTCGCTAGCAACAGCTAGTATTACATAAGTAAATAAAAAAAGATTACCTGAATCAATCATTTTATAAATGGAGGCAATAGTTACAATTTCATATTTTAACGGCTCGATATGATGTAAAATATCCAATAGTGTTGGCATACAGTTCAACTCTTCTAACATATCTTTACAATCCTCATACACTTCTGTAGCCAATAGACGAAAATCTAACAAGTACTGTCTGATCACTTCCCGTGCAGCCTTAAAAAAAATTTAATTAAAAATAAGTAATGATAGAGTGCAGGTTGCATTACGATGTTTTCCTTCAATATTGGCGAAGAAATTCAAAGATATGTGTGAAGTCAACCAACCCGCACTTGGCCAGCGTGGTTGACTAAGGCCTAGTGACCCTAACTTTATGGTAGGCTCCGAGCCCCTCGGTGGGGACGTATAGTGAGCTGGTGATGATGATGATGATGAATGATAGAGTATGGTATACTATAAAAAATTTTTTTTCGCCAACACAAAATGGCACATGAATATTTTGCACAACGTCCCACCCCTCAACATGGGTATCAAATGAAAGGGTTTGACAAGTACTGTTATGTATTATGAAAAATAAAAAATGGCCGCCGTCACAAAATTATGGATGATATATATTTATATATCCACCCCAACAGTAAAATCCAATTTAAACTTTATCTAAAAACTTAATTGCTATCAATTACTTGTTAATAGTTAAGTTTTTTTTTTATATACGAAAAGGTGGCAAACGAGCAAGCGGCCACCTAAATCCGCCGAAATGGCGAAGCGACCGCTGCCCATAAACATCCGCAATTGCAGATGCGTTGCCTACCCTAAATCGACGGAGGAGGAGACGCACATAAAGAGGATATTTCCCCTTCCTATGCATCTCCTCCACCGTCAAATCCACTTTCCCATCCAATCCTTTCCTTATGAGAAAAGGATGGAATGGGAAAGGGACTAAAATTGGGCCTTAAAGTGAATTTTACTGCGAATTCTTACCTCATGTACGAGTCCTTTACTCTGAAAGTTGTCATCAACAGTTTGGTTGAACGCAAACTGACTTAATCTTTTATAATATGTTCCAACAACAAGCAAATCTGACACATAACCCTTTAAACGCTCCTTTGATATTCCTTCAAGTACTAAATTCTCCTTCATATAAAAGCAATTAGATTCTTCACTAAATAAAAATGAACTTGTTTCAATGCCAACTGAAATGAAATTCATAAAATAAATAACATTTTATTTATATATAAATAAATAAATAAATAAAAATAAAAAATAATAATAATAAAATAAATGTTTACTCACTTATTAAATATTTTATATGTCTTATAAATTGCTTTTCGTTTATAACTTTTAAATGTGGTAGTTGTGTTTTATAAACTTTTTTCCATAAAGCAACTTCTCTTGTTGATGTCGCAATTATTTGTCTTTCATTCACTAAGGGCATTTTTGCTGTAAAAAACATTAAGAATAAAAAAACATGAATTTTACAATTATGTTACAAATTAGACAAAAAAAATTGGAAATCCATTCACATAAAAATTAATTATTGGACAAGCTCAACATAGTTTTACAGCTTTAACTATATGAAAATAATTCCTTGTCGAAGTCAAATATTAAAATATTTACTTACATACAATATTCCATATATTTGCAGGTACATTTTTATCAACTTGTGTAGCAATCTCCCAAATATCAACAACATTTTTATCAGCCCTGTACATTTCTTCAACGGTACAATCAGTGTCAGAAGAAGGAAATGACACCTAACAAAAACATACACTCAGATAATTTAATTATTCTTACATCAATATACATAGAGTTCAAATTCATACCATTAATAAACACTAAAATGTTCCGAAATTTTTTGGTAATGTTAAGAAAAAAATGAGTACCGCACTGTAGAATTGGCGCAACACTAGATTATTGACATAAACATCACATTTCTAACTAACAGCTGTCAATGTATTTAGACGGACGGGGTATGTCGCGCGATGCTGGCGAGAAGTGTAGCTCGGAGTTTTTAAGTTATCATGATAGAATCAATTATAAATTGTTTAAAAGTAAAAAATATTTCTCATCAAACTTATGTTACACTTTTGCAATATCACTTCACATTATCTTTGCAATTTCTATAAAATAATTAAAAAATCCAAATATAGGCAACATATAGAATTTGATGTCTCTGTTAATTAAATTTAGGCATTCACTTGAAATAAAAGATGGAAAGGATGATTGTAGAAGACTGGTTTTCACAACTTCAAAAGTAGTATGTAATTTGTGTAAAATAAAAAACAACTAGTATTACATTTGTAAAAAATCTTGATAATAATAAAAATTTGAAAATTTAGGTTGATGGATATTTGTTAGAAGTTATATCCAGAATGGCTAAACACTAATGAAATTTGGCATATATGTAGAATATAGCCTGAATGTACACATAGGCTACTTATTTTTGCTTTTTTAATGTGACGCGGACAAAATCGTGGGCGACAGCTAGTGTATGTTGTACTTACTTTAACATTCAAATCTAATGATCCAACAGTACTCGGTATCTCTAAATCTCTTGGTGCAGTTAATTTGGGAATATTTAAAATATTGCTATGCGTATATGATCCAAAGCCAGCTGAAGAGTATGATGTCAGTGATTTCGGCCTCATAAAAGATTTAATGTCATACAATCCTGGTATTTCAGATTTAGTTTTTTCCTGAATAACTGTAAATATAAGAAATAAAAATTATAAAATTGCTAAATAAGATTTATTATTTGATTAAAATTTAAAATACTTTATAAAGTTCATTAAATAATTTAATTTCTAATGGACAAATTGACATAATATTTTAATATTTTTAATGCATTTAATTTAAGATTGTGAAATAAAAGTAGTAAATTTAAAATGTGTTTACATGATTTAGAGTCAAAACTCTCCACTGTATAAGCTGTGTAAGATTTCTCATTATCTGGAACCAAAGCTTGCTTCTTTATTGTAAATGGCAATTCAAAAACAAATGAAGGATAATATGAATAAGGTTGCGGTGATCCAAACACTTGTCTCGGCGGCTTAGGTAACATATCATCAAGGGTTCCAAATGAAAAAGGACTCTGAAATATAATTTAAGCTATGAGTGATAGATCTAATGTTAGGAATTTTATCCATGTACAACATAGTATAATGTTTATTAATTTAATTTAAATATAGAAAGTAAAACATTACCTGAAACATTTCAGTTTCCAAATCTGGTTTCTTTGTATTTTGTAAGCAAAGGAGAAGTCTCAAAACATTTTGGAAATGGTATTTATAATCACCAAAATCAGTTTTATGTATCACATTAATGAGACTCTTCAATTCTACAGACCTCTTGTATTCCGCCACGTTACTTGCGTTTTGTTGAGACACAAAACAATACGATAATAAGTCTACGTTAGGCTCGTTATTTGAGTTTGGAATACTTAAAGTAGACTTTTTCAAAATTATCTCATAGGATAATGATCTCATTCTAGATGCAAGAACAGTTTGTGATGTACGGCTATTAGTTGTATATGATGATGCTGTTTTCCGGCATAATTCAGAAATGAGCTCGTAAACTCCATTTGAATAATTTATGTCCATTATGCTTCTTAAAGGTTCCTACTCAGTTATTAAGCTATGTGATCAATGTTATTTAAATGTATACTCGTTTTAGCTATAACATTTTAAAAACAGCTAAATTCAAGCTCCTTCAGGAATAAAAAATCACAAAATCCTGAAACAAAACAAACTTGTGTGACATTTTGTCATTTATCAACAATTTTGTCAGTCATAACAATTTTGAGTTTTGACAACTGAAATAAAAAGCACAGATCTTTAAAAATAAATGGTGGCTATTGGTTTTGGTGTTTTTAATTCCCTACAATAAGCGAAAAAACAAATCAATGCTTGGTTTTAATTACAAAAACTAAAATATAATCTTTTTATTGTAAATTCTAGTTTAAAAAAATATCGATATGTCAAGTCAAATATACGAACCGATTCGGATTCCGGGTTATAAAATGTTATCGATTTCGTCTCCTTCCTAGTAACCCATAAAATCTGCGAATTATATTTAGTAATTGTAAATATTTCCAAACATTCAATGGTTTTGTTTTAACATTGTAAATGCGACTCAGTTTAATTTAAATAAAAATGAATCAAGCACAAGTTAACAAACTTGTTTCAAAATTACGAATAAATGTACCTGCAGAGCCTCGTCGGCTTAGAAATCCCAAAGGACCGGAAGGCAGGTTAAATAAATTACGAAAAACTGTCACTGGATTAATTAAGTATGAAAGAATTGAGTTAAATTACAACCGAGGCGATGAAGCTCGTCAATATGCCGAAAGGGTAAATATGCTTTAAATAAATTAATTTAAACAGGACTCTAAATGTGGCACCAAAACTTGGATCGTGTATAATCATCATGACTTTAACTAGATTCATCATCAACTTGCTCTTATCCCTTACGGAGGGTCGGTACAGTATGTGCTGTTCTTCCATACGTTTCTATTAGCCATCATATCTGAATCCATTCCCTTCTTAAGCATATCCTCTTTCACACAATCCATCCATATTTTCTTTGGTCTTTCTCTTCCTTTGTAGCAATCCACATTCATTCATAACACATTCTGGTTTTATGTCCCCATTGTCTCGTCGCATAACATGTCCATACCACGCTAACCTTTTGCTTCTCAATTTCTCCACCACTGGTGCTACTTCCTCTAATATGCACATTCTTAACTTTATCCATTCTTGTCACACCACACATCCATCTTAACATAATACACATCTTTAACTAGATTAACAGAATGTAAAAAGTTTAAAAACTAATATTAATGTAAGCATAGATTTTTATGAGTACTAAGGAAACTTTCCCTGTTATGTTGCATGTAAGTTTTTAAATATCTATTTATCAAATTGTTGTCATTTCAGCTCATATCCGAAGCCATTACTCATGGTGATTGTCACAAACCAACAATGGAAATAGCAGATTATTGGTTACTTGAAAAGGAACTTGTACACAAATTATTTAAAGTTCTTGTGCCGAGATATGAAAATTTCAATACAGCTTATACAAGAATGTATAAAGCTCCGCGTCCACAATACAGTCGAAACACTGATAAGGCTGTTTTAGAACTCCGAGGGAACCCATATCCTGCTCTAGTAAACAAACAATACAACAATAGACATCTAATTCAAAATATTTTATTAGATGCTGCTAAATATGATTACAGACAAGCTAAATATGCAGAAATGGCTGATAAAATAGGAAGGTCTGAAGACCAAGACACAGAAAAATCAACCAAAATTGGGGATGCTGAAGATAGTTCTACAATTGATTCTCCCAATAAGCAAACTAACTGAAATAATGCTTTAAGATTAATATTTAGTTAACCTGTTTTATAGTCACATAGGAGTAGAAAATATGAATTATAATATTTCTTCTAAAATGTAAAGGACTTTTATTTACTTGACCTTGAAAATTGGTACTGGTACTGACCGAACATATAGCGCATGTTCTTGATCAGTCAACCTTTGCTTTTTTAAGCTTTAGAAATATGCTTTGCTACTCAGCTAACAGATGTCTGGTATAAAGTGACAACTATCTGGTAACACCCAGGACTTCTAAAAGCATTTTCATTTTTTGTGAAATTAATGTTTAAAAAGAATTGTTGGGTACATGTATGTATGTGTAATAATTTGTCAGGTATTGGTATTGGTCTGAGATCTGAGAATTAATCTATTCTTGTAATAATCTAGGTAGGCATGCCACACTGTTTCTGACAGAGACCTTGAATTGCAACATTATATAATGTTTCACAAAAATGTACACTAATTTCAATGAAATATGAAGTTATTTAGTAGATTTTTGAATAACCTTGGGGACAAACAATAAAATTTAACCTATTGGAAATAACAAAGTTTTAAATTAAAGAGTATTCTCTGTTCGAAGTCGCATTTCAAATAGACCTAAATAGACTATTGTAGTCTGATGGGATGACTTCAATTCAATTTACAATGAGTGATTACGAAAAGTGAGGTTATGTTTGTCTCAATACGCGCAAGAACAAGATACTTATATCTACTTATTTGATAAGGCAGTAGATCAAAACAGTGAGTGTCTGGCGGTTGTGAAATTCACTAGTTTAATCAAGAGTGATATAGTATTGCAATTTTCTGTTAACTTCAATATATTTTTGCAGGTTTTTCTGTAAACTCGCAATGGATACGGGGGATGAAAAAGAGTCAACCCATAAAATTGTGGTTGTAGGATCGGCAAGTGTTGACTTTACAACGTATGTATAAATCTATAACGAATGCAAACACAGTTCAGTTCCTTATGTTAGGATATGTTATAGGTACGCTCCTAGGCTTCCCAATCCAGGAGAAACGCTTCATGGAAATAAATTTGTAACTAGTTACGGTGGGAAAGGAGCCAACCAATGCGTGGCTGCAGCTAAACTTGGAGCCAATACATATATGATAAGTAGAGTACGTTTAATTGATATCAATTGTGAGGTTGTGACGTATTGATATATACACACAGGCGTAAAAGTAATCGCGTTCGTTGCACGTTTAATTAACCAACATCAATATTTTCCTTTTAGCTCGGAGATGATAAATGGGGAACCGAATATAAAAAGTATTTGAAAGAACTTGGCGTAAATGTTGGTCATGTTACACTAACATCTAATGTCTCAACAGGCATTGCTCAAATAATGGTTGCAGAAAACGGAGAAAATCAAATAGTAATCGTCCCAGGGGCTAACAATCATTTAAGTTGTATGGATATTAAAGCAGCAGTCGACATAATTGAAACTGCTGATGTTGTCATAGGACAATTGGAAACACCACTTGAGTCAACACTCGAAGCTTTCAAACGTTGCAAGGGTGTATGTATTTTTTAACTGTGTATTTATAGTCTAGCAACTCTATTGGT
This sequence comes from Papilio memnon, assembly GCA_003118335.3. Classification (NCBI taxonomy): domain Eukaryota; kingdom Metazoa; phylum Arthropoda; class Insecta; order Lepidoptera; family Papilionidae; genus Papilio; species Papilio memnon. The sequence goes on along the minus strand of LD688931.1, from coordinate 2,937,787 downwards.
GTTTGCCATATAAATTAAATAATATCTTTCAGCTGAAATTGTTTAATGCTGCTCCAGCTATAAAAGATACCGAGTTCATATTTCCCTACTGTTCAATTCTATGTCTTAATGAATCCGAAGCTGCATTATATGTTGGCTTTGCAGTTAACCTAACGTAAGTTAAAAATATGATCTTATTTTAGGTAACTTTTCTTGTAAGTATATTCTTTATTGAACGTATATCATTACAGGAGCGGTTCATCTGCGTTGAATACTATTTTAGAATCAGGATGTGAAAAGGTTATAATAACTCTCGGAGATAAGGGTGCAATTTATTCCTCAAAACATGATAACAAGTGTATTCACGTCTGTTGTGAAACAGTTGTACCCGTCGATACAACTGTAAGTACTTACATTATCATTTTACTTCTTTTTATCTGAAGTATTGTCCTTTATTTAAAAATGTAAATTCACTTTTGTAAAAACAGGGAGCAGGTGATGCCTTTGTTGGTGCTTTAGCGACATTTTTGGTGACTCGTAAAGATTATCCTTTACATCAAATTATTGGAGCGGCTTGCGCAGTTGCAACTATGTCAGTTATTAAAGAAGGGACTCAAACTAGCTACCCTACTAGTTTTGATGCTTTCGCTAAGGAGTACGAATACAAAGAGTTGTAAAACATTATTTTCTATTTTTATTTCACCTTAATTCCCTTATCCCTTCTGGATACAACAACTAGTAAGACACATTTAAAAAGTTTCATGTCTATACGTCCCCATTGTGGGGGTCTGAAATAGGCTCCAGGGTAGGCTAGGCCCTAAGTTAGAGGTGACTAAGCCCTAGTCAACCACGCTGGCCATGTGCGTGTTGGTTGACTTTACACGTATCTTTAAATTTATTCGCTGACATCTTTAGTACTTCTTACTAAAATTACAATGCGAAAATGTAGATGGTCACTACAAAAAGGCTTAACAGTTCTGATGAAACTGCACGGAGAAAGACCTATCTGATGGTACTGTCTTAGTGTAGAGGCTACTTATAATAGTTTTTTTTTAAATTCAGCGCGGACGAAGTTGCGGGTTAATTTGCAATTAAAACAATATTCGAAAGCAAACGTTTATTATTACTTAGCATATAAATTATAATATCTAGTTACATTTGAATTAAGGAATCTAAACAATAGCAATTCTAAAATTACGTTTACGCAAAGGTTAAAAATAACATATTCATTCTAAAAACACAAGTCTGAGCAAATGGGCACACTACACCTGCCTACATAGAAACAAGGGGATTAGTTACTTTGCCTTGTCTATATTATTGTAATTTTATTGTGTATTTCCGTATATGTTCTTTCTACAAGATTCTACTATAAATCTAGTACTCTTAGTTTAAGTGAATAATAAATACGTATACATTTTATATGTTGTCGCCAAAAACAAGTGCGTTTTCCAAATAGTGAAACGCTTATCATACACACCTAATTAATGTTTTGTCATTCGTCATAAGATTTTTTTAAGCTGATTATTAAAATATTTATTCCACAATCCTAAAACATTGCGTGTGGCGGATGTCCATGAGCGCCAGTGTTTTCTTGACACCGGACCCTGATCGTTTGACCCCTTTACCATAGAAAAAATATTCTAGTAATGCTATCATTTTTTATTTATAGGATATATCATAATTAAACAAGTTGAATATATAAAATGTGAAATAGTGACTTGTTTATACAACGTGGGCAAAATGACCATATGACATAAATCCATCCATGCAGCATTAAAACAAAACTAGACAAATCAAGGCATATTCTTCCAATGGCCAAAACTACAGCTTTTATAAATTCCGGATTTGCGAAAGTGAAATCAAATTTAATATCACGATGAAATAACGTAATAACCATATTTTATCCGCGTTAGATTCTTAAGTTTAAACGCATCTGAACAATTTAACTGATACAAAAAAAAATAAAAGAATAGTTTTATCTCATTGGAAGTTAGCCAAATTGATGTAAACTAACATATAACGAACGAAAACATAAAACTATACTCAGTAATTAATTCTAATATACAGAAATCCTAACTGAATTTTAGCACTTTATAATACACAGGTTTAATATAAAGCCATATTATATAATATAACTGTGTTATTAAAAGAATGGTTACATATTTCCTCGAAAGCAAAGGTAAAAAAGTGTCGCCTAGTTTTGGGGATGTATTAAGTTAATTTATAAATTCAACAAAATATTAAGGCTTATATATAATAGAACATTCAATAGCGAAATTACAGTTGTTAAAGGTTGGTGCCGAAAGTTAAAGGTAAGTTTTATTTGACCTGACAAGAATTCAACTTGACCACATCATACTTTAGATGGATTATCTGTGCATTCCCAAAAACATTTAAATTATCATCATGGTAGTTTTTCTTCTATTACCAAAACTTGCAACATTAACTTTTTAGGATTATTTTTCAGAAAATAAGTAAAAATTTAGCGAAATGGGTAAGTGTGAAAGCCATGATTGATATGGATTTTCGATGAGATTATACTAATATAATTTAGAATTCCAGAAAAGACAATTAAAAAATGTTTTAAATTTTTTAAGTCTATTATATTCTTTTAATTTGAACAGCTTTTCATTTATTGAATTGCGTAAGCTAACTAACGTAAGCTCCTTTTGTGAGATCAAACGAACTATTTCTAATATACCTCCATAACATCGTCAATATTCTAACGTGCAAAACTGAGGCATCGCTACCGTCAATTTAATGTTGCCAATTAAATTATAGATGGGTAATCTGCACAAATCGGGACCTTCAAACAACATTGTAATTTATAATTTGGAACACTTTTACTGCGGTTCATTTAACAACAGTAGAAAGGAGATTTACCGGCTGTCGATAGGCATCCCGATAATCGAATGTCGTAAGAAAATCGCGTTTTGTGCCTGTCTAGTACATAATGTAGTGTGTTATGTTCATGCTTATTAGGTTTGAGACATTTTCCAACATACGATTTGTTAAAATCGGGCGGGCAGTGGTCCCGCTGGGCGCGGACGGGTGATGACGGTAGTTCCGGATAATCAAGTTTCAACTCTACTTATTTCCAAGAGGCAAGTTTTCCTGTACGTCTATTTAGGGATTCCGACCTTTTACCATATTGACACAAGCGATAACCTTTGGAAAAACTACTCAGCAATACGATAAGGGTATTTTATTTTTATATAGTTTTGTATTCGTCGAAAAACAAATTCTAAATAAGCGAATAGACTCAAAAAAACTTTGATTTTGACAGCTACTACAATTTTCGTTACCTTATTTGAAGTGGCGATATAATTTTCACATCTACCCCCAATCATTGCCATTAGAAAAAAACCTTGATTAAGAAAAGTTAGTCTGATTCTATTTATTGAATACGAATGTAATATCACATGCTTTTAGGTCATAAAAGCAAAACATAATTTTTAAAATTGACAAATAATGCAATAATTCATATAATCAGAGATGTGTCATCTGCAATAAAATGAAGACTAAAATAGATGAAAAGCAAGATTTCCTATACAAAAATAAAAATTAATTCACAATGCCAGATGCATGACAAATTTAAAAAAGATTTTTGTTTTTTTAAGATTTTTTGAGATGGATAAACAAAAAAAAATTTTTTTAATGCAAATCAGTTTTCGTCTAGAAATATGATCCATTACTTTTGTTACTTACCTTGTATTATTTTTAGCTTTTAACATACTCTTCATAATCCATTCAGATTTATCTTTAAAAATTATAACTATTGTATTTTAAGACAAAACATTCTATTTCTTGTTTATGGCTCTCCCTCAGCGGATTGGACCAATGAAGATAAAACATATCAGTCCTACATAACAATTAGTACATACATTATTTATTATGTTTGTCTATGTGCTATTACTTTTCTTAACTTAAATAAACTTTGAAATGCTATGCAATAAATGGAAATTATGTTAAAAGTGATAATTCTAAATTATGGAAAATCTTAGCTTTCTATTACATCTTTTTTTTATCTTGAAATAAAGGTCATGAGGATCTAGAAACAGATTTTTTAGTAATAATCTATATAATATATATTATAGAAATATTGTACAATATATTTTTATTCAAAATCGAATAACCAGTTGTATTGCAAAGCAATGTTCTCTTAATTTATTTATACATTAAATCTTAGACTTTTTACCATCAATTAATTCAACATTAAAACAAAATGTTAACAATACCCTATTATTAATGCACATAAATATAGTCAATGTCCCTAGCATTTGATTTGTTGTATTGTTCAGTGAAAGACATAAAGTCTTCCTAGTTCACTCTCATTCACAATTTGTAGTAACATTTGTAAGTCTTCTAAACTGGAGATGTATTTAGGTGCTCCAATAAACTCAACAGGTTTACCCTCTAACTCAATGTTATATTTCAGATTTTTCGGACATGTTACCAATTTTAAACATTTGTTGCCTAACATTTTTTTAAATACAACATGTGTTATATTTGTGATATTAGGAATAGAAATGGTGATGTTTGGTTCATTGGTTTTTGTATTGAATACTTTTAGTTGTTTGTTCAAATCAATTGAAGTTAATTTTAAATCATTAGGAGGAACGATTTTATTGTTTTCCTTAGATTCACTCTCCACTAGATTAGTAACTTCAGAAGTATCATCTGTTCCTTGACTTTCACATGGTAAATGTTCTTCAATACCTTTTTTTAATGCCTCATCAAGTATTGATGGACTGTTCGGATTTATCAAAGTATCAGATACATCGGTGAATGGTTTTTCGTCAAATTTCACCAAGCCATCATCTTTATCCTTACTACTGCCAGTGATGTTGTTTAATTGATCCATATCTTCTATTAGTTTATTTACATCAGAGCTGTCAACATCCATTGCAATTGGTTCAGAGGCTTTATTTTCAACATTTGATTTTCCTAAAAGCATTGATTCAACATCATTTGATTGTAAGTTATCTTTTAAAGGTTCAGAACTAGATTCGGTTCCCTTTTGAACAGTTTCTTGATTTTTCTCTGTAACATTGTCATTTAGAATATCCATTATTGAAGGAAATTCTTCAACCTTTACTTCAGGCGTTTCTGATTTGATCTTTTCTATTGGTTTTTCATTATACATTAAGTCTTCTAATTCTGCCGCTATGCGATCATACACTTTATCATCTTTGGGTTCTTCATTTTTAGGAAAATAGTCTATGTGCCAATCTTCCGATGGCAATACACTTTTATTTAGATTAGGTAATAAATCAGACAAAGTTAATTTGTTTTTCAATTCACTATTATTGTTGTTGTTTGTTGTTGGTGAAGTAAATATAATACTATATTGTTTCAAGCCCGAACTCACTTTTTTCACATTTGTGCAGCTTTTGTCACTAACTAACTGATGTTTTGTCAATCCATTATTTTCCTTAAGTATGTTACTTGGGGGATGTGCCTTCTTAGATCCATCACATTCTGGAATTACTGAATCTGGATCAACGTACATTTCATTTACCTTTACATTTTTTGGAGTCCGCAAGGCTTTTGAAGGCTGCTTTTTGTATGTATTCTTTGGGGTAATTCCATTGGCACTGCACTTTGATATAGAATTTTCATTTACCGAAAGAGATGCAACGTTCTTTTTCGGCTTGGGTGATGTAGTTTCATATTGGATTTTCACTTTAGTAAACTTACCGAGAATTTTAGCAAAGTCCATTCGAGTCACAAGAACTTTACATTCTCGACATTTTCCTTCTTTATATAAACGTTCCAAATTTCTTGACATTTTGTAAATACGTCCTCTTTTACTTTCTCGTCCTTTAAATGAAATCATTTTTTAAAATAACCTAATAAAAACACAAATATATCAAATGTTTTTCTACTAGCATTTGGATAGAATTAAAAGAAACGTAGCAACATTTCCCGCGCAGACGATATCACCTCGAATGTATTAGACACTTTTTTTTAAATTAGCTTTCCACAAAGCTAGATCTATCAAGTTCCAAATAACTACGTGATTTTAATTATAAAGCTTTATTTGAATTTGTTTTTACCAGAAATTACAAAGGACACCGTCGAGAAACAACACTTCATACAAGCGAAAATGGCGTCCCAATAGTGATGTGATCGAGATCGAGATGACACGAATGTTTGAAATGTGAAGTCGATTGCCGACTTCGATCAAATGTCGATGTTATTTTTTGGCACTATGAAAACAGATACATAACTTATTGTTTTTAATGAGTTTGTGTAATTTTGGGTTTTAAAACCATAAAAATGATAGTAGCAATATTTATTAATTATTTATGACTAAAAATTTAAGTGTATCTTGCAGTACCAAATCAAATCTCACTTGTTAGTATTGTTTAATGCTTAACCCTTTTTATTATAATTCCCAATATATTCATCTATTAAAGATAGGTAGTCGAGGTTTTGTTTTTAATTAAGGTTAGTTTTTTATATTACTCTGATTTAATTACAAATTGACCAACAATAGGTAGGTAGGTAATCGTTTGTCTAGTAAAATTATGAGCAAATTCACAAAGATGGACGCTATCTTATATTACATATTATGACGTATTCTTATCAAACATTCTGGTTGTTATAATACAAATTAGATTTCTAGAATGTCGCAGTATTTAACAGAAAACCGAATGAAACAAAAAAAATACAATGCTTAAACTTAAACTCAAATATGTAGGATGAAAGGTCCAAAATATAGGATTTCAATGTTCTTTGAGCTAATAACTTATTAAAATCTCAAATATAGTCTAAAGTATTCTATCTATATGTCTTTACTTCAATTTTTGACCTTAACAATTATTGCAATGAAATTCTTTCGAAAATTAAAAGAATTCTAATACCATATTGGAATATTTATTCTAACGATAGAAAAACAAATCGAATCAAAACTATCGAACTATTACTTGAGTACCATCCCTAATCAACCAAAGACATATTAAATGGTTTTAAAAAGCTAGCTCCATAGACAAATATTTGTATTTTCTATGACACTTCACTCCGACGCTTCATTCAAAAATTTAAAAATGTTATTATCTGTGGTACAACATGTCAACATGTTCGGAAAGTTAAAAAGTCAAGATGGCGGTATTATTGTAATGAATAATAGTACCATTAATTATGCGTTGTGTTAATGAGAGTGCATTGTATTTATTAAAAAAGGAACATTGTTACTCTTACATTAAACAATTTTGATACAAAATGTCTTGGCCGATGCAACCTGGGTCCTGGAATGCTGGAGTTCCAATGAATCCGAATATGAACATGGGGTATACGCCTGATCAATGGACTTTAATACAACAACAAAATTGGCAACAGTGGGCTCAATGGCAACAACAATATGCCCAGTGGCAACTACAATATGGAGACAAGGTTAGGTTTTGTTTTTGATCGTACTAAAAAAATCTGTACCAAATATATCTAACTAGCTGTTGCTCGCGACTTCGCCCGCGTTAAAAAATAGCCTGTTACTCACAGGTAAATTATCGTTCTAGCGGTGAAAGAAATTTTAAAATCGGCCCAGTAGTTTTCGAGTTATTTCGATATGTACAAAAATACAGATCTTTCCTCTTTATAATATTAGTATAGATATAGATAATCAACATAAGGAGTCTAATAGCAAATAAAAATTAATTTGATAACTTTTGTTTTAGTATGCAGAGCAAATGCAGACTGTACCAGCAGTAGGCGCTGGACCTCCCTTACCTCCAGTTAATTGTGTACCCCCTCCTGCGCCTCCGCCGCCCGATCAACCCCCACCGCCGCATATAAACGACCGACCCCTCTACACTCCTAAACCTCCACCCCCATCACATGCTCCAAGTAAGCCAGAAAATAATGTAAATAATATGAAACCCATGGATGGTAACACCCAAGCTTGGTCAAATACTGTAGACAACAGAAATGCTATCCAGAATTCTGAAGCTCTCAAAAAATTGTTAGAGGAAGAAAGATTGTTTGATATTCAATTTCATAAATGGGAGGAAGAGATTGAGAAATGGAAATTGGAAAATGTTAATCATCCTGATAAACAAGCTTACAGTGAATATGAACAAAAATTTGAAGCTTGTCGGGCACAGCTTTTAGAGAGACGTCAACAGATGAAACAAAAGCGAGCTTGCTTAACTGGAATTGCCCCTCCAGCCCTAAGTAACACTAGTTCGGTCAATAATATTCAACTTGTACCACCACCACCGCTACCAAATCAAAATGCAGGTAATAATGTCCCTCCAAGTGTTGTACAAACACAAAAATCTAATAGTAATCCAGATACAAACTATGCTAGCCAAAGTCAATTTGACCAAAATCAATACCAACATTATGAAGGTGTTCAAGATGCTTATAATAATGAAAGCAGTTATGTACAAGCAGAGGCAACACATACTAATAAATCCTATGAAAATGTTGACCCTTACTATGCCAGTATGGAACAGTCAAAATTTTTGCCAACAAATGAAACTTCTAAAGGTATCCCAGGATTAGACTTGATTCCTGAGGATAAACTGTCAAATAAACCACAAGATGTGGTTGATATAACTGGAGAAACTATGAGTGATATAAAAGGATTACATTCACAAACTCCAGATTATACTACAATATCCAAAGGCATTAATAATATATTGGGCGATGAAAAAATTATGAACATTCTTTCAATGGTTTGTCAAAAACCTGGAGATCCTGTCAGAAATCAGTCACAGAGTAATATAGAAACAGTTAACTCATACCAGTATAATAATAATTCCGATTTTGGTACAAGACAAAATATATCTTACAATCAGGGTTCTAATGACTTATACAACAAAGGTAATGGACAATTTGCTCAGACTCCTTACAACCAAGTTCAAAAGGAACCAATGGATCAGTATTATGGAAATTATACTCAAAACAATGTCCAAAGTGTTCCGCCAAGACATCAAATGAATGCAATTCCCTTGGCTCAACCTTTACAAACTCAGCCTATACAAGGTAACATTGAGCATTATCACAGAGTTAGTCATGAGACAAGAAATATTCCTGATCGTCCGATACTTCCAACTCCGACTCCTGTGCCAAGGTCAAAGTGGGTTGATCAACCTTTGTTTACACCGTCAATTATCGTTGAATATGAACATAAGCCATTGCGATTAAAAGGTAATTTATTAACAAATTTATCATGAAAGTCAAATCTATTTATTTTTATTATTTACTAGCTGTTCCCGTGCGGCTTCATCCGCGTGAAATTACAAAAACATTATTTTATTATTTACATTTGTGACATTCTTAATTGCAAATGTCAAAAGCACGAATGACAACAATGGCAATTTTGCTTCCTTGATGTTGGCAGCAATTTATGGTCTCTTTCCCCCATTGCGGTTTTTATTTAATTTATTTACCCCCTAAGTTTAATAGCGTGAAAATATATAGGCTAAAGCGTGACGTAATCTGTAATTGTAGGGGTTTTTATAAAAAAAATTATTATTCAAAAATATGCTGTAATTGCTGAGATCTTCCGCTACAAAGAAGTGTATGTTTATGGTTTATTATATTATAGATTTATGTACAAGATAAACTGTTAGAGTAGTTACGAAAAATAATTATTGATCTCTTTGTTGAGCTTAAAACAATGTATAGATAGGTCTAAAATTTTTTATCACATATATTTGACAACACATTTTTTCAGAGCTAACAATTATAATATGATTTTTAACTCAATTTTAGCTCGTGACTTTATTGAACCTGTGCACATATTTGAGTACAACCATAAATCAAAGCATAGTGATAATAAAAAGAGAGATTTCGAAAGAGAAGCAGATGAACTATTTGTAAGACATCCACGGTCCAGTAATGTAGATAGCTTTCCCCCTGAGAGAATGAATCGAGAACTTTATCATAGGGATTATGAACGAAGACCTAGAGATATTAGAGAACCGTATAGACCACGACCTCTAATGAGAGACGCATATGACGATAAGCGTAGGGGAGATGGCAGATTAGATGATTGGAGAAGAGATGAATCTGTTAAGTTTACCCGCAGAGAAGACTTTTATAGAGACAGAGAAAAGGGTAGAGATGAATTTAAGGACAGGTACAGAGTTTATAGAAGGGATGACAATAGGAATCGTAGTAGGAGCAAAGAAAAGGAAAACCGGAAGAGAGATCATACCGATGACGATGATAGTTTTCCTGCTAAGAAGGGAAAAGAAACGGCAGAAAATAAAGAGATTGTGAAAACAAAGCATGTTGTCATGATAGATGATATATTAGAACCTCCAGGACGGGAAATGAGACCCAATAAAATAGCTATATTTTTGAGAGGTTTGTATCAAATTTTGTAATA
>LD688931.1:2908819-2923398 GCA_003118335.3 Papilio memnon | reverse complement strand
AAACACTATTAACTTAATCCATAAAACAAATTTAACAATAAAAGTTAATGTAGTTTTTTTAAGATAAGCTAATTTTATATTAATTAAGATTTAGGCTTTCAAGTCTCTGCTAGACAGCTCGATTTTATTTTACAATTATGGGATAAACAGATGAATTGATGCATTTGTGTAATAGTAGTTTTGTAACATCACTGAAATTATCTATTTATATAACTTTATTTTGATAAATTATAGGTAAATATTTCACAATATATTTCTTAGTATTAGATAAATTTATGGTATTGTTACCAACATAAATTTTATTCTTCAAATAATTAGTAAGGCTTCTGATTTCTTAGTTAAACGAAGCAAGATGCATGTACTTTGAAATTCATGAAATTCGTTTGTATATAATTGGTATAATTAAACGGTACCCTTTAAATTGTTATTTTTATTTCAATACACCTATAAAAATCAAAGTGCTTTCGTTAATCTATTAGAAGAAAAAAAAACCTAGTCATCGGTTTCATCGTAAAAATTAGCGAAGATTGAACTTCGCCCGCCGTTATTTTTGACAATTTTTGCTTTTTGTGCCCCATTTTGTGGTCGAGGTTCTGCGGTTTTTATTTTCAACAATGTTTTCGACGGTGTTCCGCTGCTGTTTTGATTTTCGAACGCGTCGTCGGTTGTTTTTTTATTCAAATTTGACATTTCCGTTTGAGAATCGTTTTCGTCGTTTGATTTGCCGGTTTTATCTATTTTACTGCTATGCGACAATTTCGCGATATTATCTTCGCTTTCTTTGCCCGCGGTCATTATCATTACTTGGGGTGTGCCCATGTTTGTCATGTGGTCCTTCAAGCACTGCTGCAGTATGTGCAGGAAGAATAAAAATGCTAGTAGCGTTAGGGCGGACATTGCTGCGTTGCTTTTGTGACCAGCGGCCGAATGTTGACTGAAAAACGTAAAAAGATAACGTACAGCGTCTTTTGTTTGAATCATTTTTATGTTTTACGACAATGTTTTTAATTTTTTTAAATGGGTGCGAGTTTTCGCCGTCAAAAGCACAATTTAAAGTGTATTTAAATAACTGCGTATTGTACGAACTAAATCTGTTCGTCGCTATAATTTTAGAAAGAATTTATCTTACGTTTACTCAAACGTCATATTTGAAGAGAATACAAAATAAAAATATGACAAGGATTTTTTTGGCTGTAAATTCTAGTGTACACATACTTAATTTGAAATCCCGCAAGAAAGTGGTCAAAACTAACGCTTTAATATTATGTTAACAGTTTACTTACTGTTTAGTGGAGACGCCATGGCTGTGCGGAGGTGTAGATGGATCATATGCGTAAAATAAGGGCTCATGCATGGGTCCCGTGAATTCTGTGTACCTAGAAATAGAATTTATGCTATCAGAGACGCCTAGTATTTACTTTCTCGTTTGTGAAAAATAAGAAAAAACTACCTGTCAGTAAGTTTTGTATCCAGACCCATTCGGGATAGAAAATTGTCCAACGCCATTAAATTGTCACTGGCGTCTGGTTGCGCAAATGCTAGGATACAAACTGAACATATTCAGCTTACTGAACTCAACTTTGAACTGTGCTTTTCTCTTAATTATCCCATTATTGCGCTCTACAAAGTTTTGTTCCATAAGATATGTCAAGCGTAAGCTTAACGGTATTTTCTACTTGATGGTTGTCGCCGAGGTGGAATAAAATATTTTTATCTATTTCATATTTATATACAAAATCGTGAACCGCATAACCAAATATTCTTGTGGATTAAAAAACGGATTGTCATATTTATCTGCTATAGTATTCAGTATTCTTGCTTTGGCGTAATACTTTACATAATTTGATTTGATACTTTATATAATTTAATATGGGATCCAAAGAAAATTATGAAGGTCAAAAAAGCGACGAAAGTTCGTTGATAATTATCGTCGTTCTGTGTTCTTTTAATTTCTCACATAGATTTGAAGAAGTCTGAGATAGTAAAATACTATTGCCTACTCTTTGACGTTATGTCATCCTTTTAAAGTTGCCAGGTTTTATTACATGTGGATTACAAAGAAAAAAAAAGGTTTATATAAATTAATATTTTATTCAACAATCACAATCACACAAGGACGTCCTCAATCATACATGATCACAAAAATATACACATAATATTCATAACTAAACTATAAGGCGATATAAAGGTTTTATATCACACAATATTAAATTTTACATCAGTCGTTATTACAAAATTGGCGAAATTGCTGGTTAAAATGCCAATCACTTTCATTTTGAACTCTTTACCGGACGGAATTTTGATGCCTTTGCCTATTTTCATGTAATACTTTGTAATGCCTATGTAATTAACCTACAGAATAAGTTAAATAAATAAATAAATTAAAACTTAAAAACACTACACATGACATGTTCTTCAAATGTGCGATGGGATAACTTGCACAAAAGTTTCCGATTTCCTATAGGGGAATCGGTCGGATTATTTCCTTTTTGTAGCCTCTTTTAGGATGCTAAAGTAGCAAAAATTATAATTTGGCTTATTATAACGACATTTTTCATTTCTGAATTAGTTGATTTCGAATGTAGTATTTTTTCTCCACTGCGTTCGTGTTTTGGGTATATTGGCTGTATATTGAAATGCGGTTGTAGTCTAAACTTCATTGCATTCAAGATACAACTGGCGACAATCAATACCAGAGCGGCCGCGACGACCGGCTTCATAGAACTGTTCGAAAGTACCTCCCGATTGCCTCTCTAATACGAAACTTGCTGCGTATCTGTAAGGAAAGAGAGGCTTCTTTAGAGAAAAATGATTTATCGAAGTAGGTTTTAACTCGCGTAGTTCAAACGAGTCCACTTTTATCAGTAATGATCCATGCCAAGATTTATTTGCTTTAATAGTTTATGTTTTGCTAAAAATCCTTCCTTAAAGGATTCAAGCAGATCTTCCTTCCTTCTTTTTCCTCCAGATCAAACGATCGTCGTGGATCCTAAACGGCTTTCGTGTACAATTGCCAAGAAGTAAATACTTACGTTCCAAGCTGACAGAAGATGCTTTTCGGTCCAATGTCTGATGAACATTCGTTGTTGGCATCGCACACATACTTCTGAAGGCATTTATCATCATTAGTTCCAAAGGACCGAACGTAGGTCTTGAGCATTGAAATTCCAGCGATCGCTGCGTCACTGACTGAATCCTTGCGACCCATGGATCGGGCAGTGAGCGAACGATGAGAGAAGGATGTCTTGAGAGCATCTAGCAGATTCACAACGATGCTAATGAACTGGAAAATAATATTAAACGTTAGTTTACCTTTTAAAACAATAAAATTTTCTAGGAATTAAAATAAGTTTAATGTACAGTTGGATTATCTGTAGTTTCTATTTAGTTAAGGCGGTTTGAAAGGGAAATAGGAAAGGTAGGTGCCGTACCTCTCCAGCCTGCTTTGCCATCGAGGCCACTTGGTCTGGATCTTTTGCACCGAGCACCGTCGAAAGAACCGCAGCCAATATACCCTGAAGCAAGCGAGAAGCAATACCATCTCCATAACCAAACTTTACTATTTACATTTACTAATAAGGCGTACCTCAAGGAAGTTTTTACTTGTATTTAGTTAGAGTTGGAAATAAATAACATTCCATGAGATAGTCCCGGGAAAATATTTGTTGTCTATTAATCTATTACTTCCTAAAGCTACAATTCATTTTATACTAAATGCAGGCGAGGATACTACAAAGGTGATATTTTACAATACTGCCGTGTCTGGAATCTGTTTTGTTGTATCTACAAAATTGTTAGTCGATCAGTAAGGCAAATTAATTTGATTCATGTGTTCAATGCATATCGTGTATGTGTTTTTCATAATTTACAATTTATCTACCGGGTTGAAAGATTGCGTGCTTTTTCGCTTTATAATTTTACCTGCATTGGTGATGAAGAGTCGACTTTGTCGATTCCATCAACGGGGGCGCCACCTCCGAGCACAGCGGTCAAAATCTTGAGACCCATGGACAGGAGATTTGGCCAAGGGGATGATGAACCAGAATCGGTATCAAGGCCATCGCTTTTGCTGGGGCTGGAGCCACCAGGGTTGAATATCATTTGCATTATCATACCTGAAAATTATTTAAACTCATTGGTAAACATATCATTTGGTTTTTGTTTCGAGTATGGCGCTAATCACTATTTTAAACAATTTTTTGCAACTTCAGATGTAAATCAGACTGCTTGTATATGAACTCTAGGGAAGCATATGAGTGGGAACCACTGACTTTAGTCTATGAGATAAGTCACAATAGAATAGTCATAAATTTAAAACTTAACCCTAAAAATACCTTATTAGTCGGGCAAAAATTACAAATCGGGCAAATAGTACATATTTACCCGATTTGTAACAGCGATTATTTTACTGAAACGTACCCAACATGTTTGACCAGGAGAAACCGCCTTCCGATATTGAATTTGTTTGCGTGTCGTCGATGTCGTCGATCACTTTCTTCAACGCATTCGGTTTCTCGGCATATTTCCTCTCTTGGCCTATTTGTTCTTGTGGCGCGGGCAACGAATTACTGTAATATACGGGGTTTTGTGACCGTACGTTGCTTGTTGACTGAAAATAAAGGTTATTTTCATTATTAGGCGTTAGTAAAATTACATTTCGAAATAAGTTCGTTCTTAAAATTGATTAGAAAAGCATCTTATGTCTTATGTATACGACAAAGCTCTTTAATCGAAGTTTCACGATAAAAATCTCTAACAATTTTGTATTCGATTCCGTCGTCTTGTCTATGGTTGTGTTAACCTAATCTATGTTTATGGTACATCTAAATATTTACCCTTGAGATGAGAGGCGCCTGTTGCTGAGGGTAAGCTATCGTGTGGAGGATCACCGACGAGCTGATGAGGGCCAGGAGGGCCCACCCGGACAGTTTCTGCTGCATTCTACAACATAAGGATACTGTAAGTTAATGAATAAAAAATACATAACTCATTTGATCTGTCTTTATTAAACCTTTTAATTGAAAAATAAAAAATGCTTTTGCGGAATAAGGAACGAAGATAACAAGTGTAGGGTAGTCAAAATATTAGTTTTGAATGGATTCCAACCGTAACTCTCGTTATTGCACAATTAATTACAAAAATGTTTTGTTTATTAAATTCAAGTTAGTAAATATTAAAGAAATGTATTATTATAATTTTAATTTTGTTTAAATACGTTTCTTATATTTGTTTGTGCCGTGTTCATCGTCGATTAGAAAGTGTTCTGATGAGTGATTCGCTTGTAGAAAGCGGCCGCTAACTCGTCTCGTTGGATTTTTACTTCGATGCAACACTAATTACAGGAGGTCTATTAACCGGTACCAGTTGGGACCATTTAGTATTAAATGTTTTCGAAAGTGATTGAATTTTTTTTGGATCTTTTCGTTTTTTATTATCCAGCGTTATTTAAAGGAAAATTGCTGCAAATCTTATTATGAAATGGCCATTAACAAAGTTTTCTTTTTATTTAAAGAACTTAAGACTCACGACTCTCAACCTATTATAGTTTTTAAAGTTGACATTATAAACTTTAAGTTTATTGACTTCATAATATCACTTGTATTGATTCCTATTGACGATACGAATTATATCTTTGAGGTGCAATGCGTATGCGGCATGTCCAGTATGGAAGTGTGCTAGTCTAGTACAACTCTAATACGGGTGACCCGGTCATAGTAACTGTAGATCGGATGGTCACCTCTACCAAGTCAAGTGTTACTTGTTATAAATTGATGTTAATATGCATTTCAACATATTAAACAAGTCGGTCCACTTTCTTTGGCCGACTAAAATCATTGTTCTGTTTGTTTATTGATGTTTTTGAGACATTATGATTATAAATATTTGACAGTTATAGGATAACCTAGTTATTTGTGTTCGGGAGTTTTTCTTCATGGATTCTGAACAATTAGACGAACGAATACGAAACATAGAGCGACGCCGCGTCTATAAAAAAATTACACTCATTAAAACCCACAGTTTCTTGCTAGATAAAAAAGTCACTGCTATTAATTTAATCCTTTTTTCTACGCCGGATATTGTGGAGATAAATTACTGAGGCGCTGATCATAAACCAGTTTTCATTTTAATTTAGGGGATATAGGAGTCGATTTATTCATGAAGAATTTGAAAATCGAACAACGAGCATACGAGAGTGGCTATTCCTTACTCTCATTTATTCTACGGTTCTAAAGTTTGCATGCCCGAGCCTTTATCTGGTGGAAATTGTTACAAAGATACTAATGTTTTATGTATATTTTGCGAAGTTCCTTTGCTATACAACACGCGTGTCCTGTTTTATATTAGCTTGTCGTGTCGTGTGTAACAATGTCACATTTGTTTGTCGAGTAAATGTTCCGAAGCGTATTGAAGATTTTACACGCTAACCATACACGGAATGTTTCAAGTAATCAGGCGATGAGTTCACATTCGCTATACACGAATCGCAGTTTGCAGTCGCCACTAAAATGCAGCTAAGGTTTAAAGCAGGTACCGACTGCTTGAATCAGTCCGTGTATGGGGGCCCTAAGTTGAACACTTGGGTGAAAGCTGGGCGACGCGCGAGAGAGACTCGACTCGGTTTTATAACTCTCTCGAGCATCGGTAATACTATAAGAATTCTTATTGTTACTCTCAATGATCTTTTATTTAGCTTTTCTACATTTTTTCTTACGGTTATGGTTTAAGAGTATATATTATATCTTACCAATGTAATTCAGATATTACTTGCTTATTAATTCAGACAATGACAATCTTACTTCTTACTATATTATAAATGCGAAAGTTTAATTGGATGGATGGATGGATGGATGTTTGGTAGAGTTTGTAGCTAAACGACTGAACAGATCTCGATAAAATTTGGTATAGATGTAAGGGATAGAGTGGAAGAACACATATGCTACTTGGTTTTGTTATTTTTTTAATCCAACGCGGACGGAGTCGCGGGCGAAGCTAGTAATGAATAAGTAGGTTTCAGATTTATTCCTTTCAATCGATCACTATCACTATCTCAATATTTTTAAGACTAACATAATGTAATTATATTAACAATTTTGAGTACATAAAACTTGCTTGAGAAAGTAAATACACAAATAGCGTGATGTTAGAGTTGCAGGAACTAGTTTTTTTTTAAATAAATTCATTTGGATAGCTTTATAAGCAATGTCTACACGAACGGGTATGTATAATTATATTGTGTATTAAGGCAGAACGGAGTATGAACGAGTATGAGCACACGAGGCGCGGTAAGCGATGGGTGAAAGCGGCGCGGGCCGGTCGTGTGAGAGCCACTGCCTTGCAAGGTTAACGTTTTTCTTATTTCGGAGTTAGATTCGATCTACTAGATCTAGACTAGTTCCCGCCCTCCTACCACCACCAACTTTCTTAATAATATTCGATTTACACATTTAACATTAGTTTTTTTTATTACTTGTATTTAAAACGAGAAAATTAAAAAATTACGTAAACCGAGCTGTTTTCTCGTTTTAGGCTTTTTAGTCCAGTCATCGAGACAGGTCCGTTCGCGATCCGCTTTCTAAAGCCGAGCGGCTCCGTTGTGCGTGCATGATGCACGGATACGAGTCTTGCTATAATGTCGTGTATTATGGAATACATCGGAACACTTACATATTTTAACATAATTTAGATAATCTATGGTTATACATTTCCTATATAAAAGGTAAATATTTAAAAACGATTTACGATTTAACATTGGTGGATAGATATTAAAATAAAATATTAATATTAAAAACGTTCAACTGACAAGTTCCATTCTAGGGTCAGATATGCGTATATTCAGAAATCTGAATGGATTTTATTTAAAAAAAAAAGTAAGGATTATTAAATTATTATTATAAGTTTATTTATAGTATTCCGAGTAGATTCGGTCACATATTGGAGCATTCTACTATTAAAGCTAATATTCTGAGATCATACCGACATAAGAACATGCGGGCAGCGTTATATCTTCCAGGAAGCTTGCGTAGAATGTCTAGGGAAATATAGAAAACGGAATACAAACGATTTTAAATTAGGTGTAACTTTTTATATATAAATGTATGAATTAAAAGACAATATCTAAAGTGAGAATGATAAAAGATGTCAGGTGATTGAACTTAAATTCAAGAAACGTAATCGCTTGTCTCTTGTTATCATTACTGGTAAAACCTAAGAACTTCTATTGGCTGCATCATAAGTCATCATAAATTTAAAATACAGTCAATAAAATATATTTAGGATCGATCTCAAGGATTGCATATTGATATCACAGTTAATGATGTGAGCACAAGCGGAATTAGCGGACACAAATGACCGCGATTCAGTGAAGCGCATGTCTTAACACCGTTATCAGTCTTGATGTGGACCAAACGGTACTATTGAGATGCACTCACTTATGTTTAATTTATAGCTCTCATCTACCACAAATCTTTATTCACTTGAGTGACGGAGAAAGATGTATCAAGTATACTTTAGACGTTATTACAATCAACACGAACTGGAACCTTGATACCAGGTAACACGTTTCATTATTGCTTTGCCAGCTATTGATATTTACTCTACTAAACATTATAGAAGTTATATGAAAATATTTTATTTCTTCTATAACTGACTCATTTGACTCCATATGTATTTTTTATACTCGGATGTTTTTATTAAAGTTTTCGGCAATGGATCTACATCTCTTATTCCCTCCGGTTGCTTCTAACAAATCGGTAGTTTATCTTGCAGTTATACATTTTTTTTACTACAATCTGCGAGTAACTTTTTGTCGCTTACGATATTCAGCACGATTCTTGACTGGTAGTTACATTCCAAGCATTCTTTTTGCAAAGAGTCTAGTGACTTTCATATTTTGAATATGTAGTTATAACTAAAATATAACTGGCAACCTACATTTAAAGAGGTTTATTTGAGTTGATTTCACTGTTGGGTTCTTTAAACTCTAGACATGAGGACTGGTTAGTAAGAATCTTCGTTAGTAGTACACAAACGAAAGAATACCTCGAAACTTGAGACATTTAATTATGGATACGCATCCAACCAATATTATTTTGCCAAAATAACAATAATTTAACAGGTTTAAATATGTCTAATACTTCATAGTTCCTAAGTTGAATCATAATCTGTTTGTCACCTTATGACCGGTTTCCCATCTACATTTAACCATTCTTTAGTGTTTTTGGTTCGATAACTTCATGAAATACATTTCCGGACGACGTAACTTGAGTTTTACTCCGTTGAAATTTAGTTCAACCTAACACTAATGAATCACTAGGTAATGATAAAATAGACGCAAACTTCAGAAACCCCGCATTAGAAACTCTTAGGAGAAACATATTTTTAACCGACTTTCTAAAAGGTTATCAACTTGTATTAATCCAATTTGACATCTCTATAATTCATTTTGATAAAACAGAGACAGCAATTTTTTTAATACAACTGTCACAGTAGTAGAGTTCTATGGTCAGACTAAAAAAATAACTTTGTACTGGTATAAATTGCCTATCACCTGTTTGATATCTCGATTACTCAATACCGGCCGGTGAATGAGTAGATTCCTCTCGCGGCGTCACAACTTTCACTTTGAGTTTTTGGACATGAAAGGAGCAGTGAGCAGTGAGTCACTAACTCGAAGCAACCCGGTCCGATGGAATTAATGATAGTGTTAATTATTTGAAAGTAAACGTGTTTTCAAACACTTCAAGTCTATGTTATTATTAAGCTCGTTTTTATATTTGTTTGTTTGTACATATACCAAATATATTTATTTTTAAATGGTACGGTTATTGTCGAAAAGTAATCCAAAAATATTAATAATTATCATATGTTGTAAATAAGCATAATAAAAGATGTTTTTATTAGAACAAAATTAATTACTGTATATTAAATAAGTTCCGAATACATTTAATTTCCGTGTCGGGTTAAAAACTTTTTTTATTAAGTTTTTTTAATGCGAGTTAAACTATTCGATTATGTGTACTTGTGCTATAATTGATTAATATTCCTATCGTTTACAATATAGGATGCGGAAGAATTTATCTTAACTATTTTGTTGATAAATTACAATACCAAATGGCAACATTATCTAAACGCTGACGTAATAATTACGACGATACACCAATATTTGCATTCGGAAATACTTTCTTATATAATTTCAACAATCAGTCTTTTAATCAGTTCCCCAAAATTAATCAAGTTTTTCATATTCAAATTAAAAAAAAAATTAAGTAATCTTTTGGGATTTCAGTATATTCATCTTGTAATTTCCTATTGGATTGCAATTTCAAATAATTACTGACTTTCTATGGTAAATATTGTAGAGGACGTCAATAATTAAGTGAACGTTCAAGAAACTCCGGGATGGACGGAAGCGATTGACACGCGAGAAGTTTGTTGACAGAAGTCAGCTTTCTTCGTGCTTTCAACACTAGCCGGCATTTTAACCCATAATAAACACAATTATCTAAGTATGGAAATCCATAGGTAAACCTACTTTTTAGCTTATCTAATGGCCGGTTTCCTATCTACATTTAACCTTTCGTTAGTGTTTTTGGTTCGATAACTTTTTCCGAACTACGTAACTTGAGATTTACCCCGATGAAACTTAGGTCAACCTAACACTAATGAAACATTAGGTAATGATGAAATAAATGGAATCTTCAGAAACCCAGCATATGTCAAGTTACAAATCTAGCAGAATTATCTATTTATCTATTATTATTTGGACCATAATGATAGAGATAAGTCTAGTCTTTTGATCAAGCATCTGTTCAAATTTCCATCTCCTAAAGTATTTATTTAACATCCTAACCTTTAATCTTAAGTATAAGTTCAAGTTCTTTTATAGCTTGGTATTTAAACATTTGTTTCGCTCTATTAAGTTAATGGGCCAATTAACTAAGTAAACCGTATGATTCTATAGCCGCTGCCGCATTGAAGTATCTATTCACAATATTAAAATCGTCTACATCTGAATGATTTGACTTCCTTAATCAAACATCTTCCTGTACCTTCTATACAGGGTTGCTTTTTCATACATCTCTGTAAGCCTTTGAACACTCCTTTATTACAAATTTACTTAATTTCAATACCATCACTTTGACTCGTCTTATTTTCAGGGTTAAACGATTGTTTTCTTTTTCATATTTTAGAAAGTGAAGGTTTATTTAACATGTCCATTGTGGGAGACGAGCCGCACCGCTTTTGAAGATAAATGCCGTAAAATGTTCGTGACTAATTCAAGGCATTTTGTGACTATTACTCCGTGTTTTGTTTGCCTTTTCAAAGTTTGTCATAATTCTGTCAGTTTTTATTTAGAGATATATGACTTACTCTAAGTATCATATTTAGAGTTTTTTTTTTAATAATACATAACTTGTAGCATTTTATAAGTTCTAAAAAAATATTTTTAGTGAACTGTCAGAATCTAAAATACACAGATAAAAAATCTATATTTCTTATATAAGAGGGGTTGTTATAATTTGAATAGTTGACTAGATTAGTATACAAGGGGCAGGTCAATGAACTTGTGTTTTTGCACTGCGCAGGTGAAAGTGACAAATATCTCAAAAAGTACATCGTTTGATAGTCACTGTGTACTGATCTTTTTAGCATTATCTTTTCAAATAAGGTGTCTTTTCATTATCATGATTTTATAGGTTCACGTTTTTTTCATAAAAATAAAGTTTAGGTAAAATTTATTTTTTAAAAGGATATGTAGGTGTGAGTGTACCCGAAGCAACTCTCCAATTAATCATATCAACATATTCATAAACCCAATTAAACAATTTCATTTTATTAGACCACATTGAACGGAACATTTTCTGGCAATAATTATTTTTATACTTGTTTTCGTATATTCGCTTTCACACTGATTATTGAAAATAGTAAAGCGTTTTAACGCTTTATCATTTAATACGCCTTTTTCGGCGTTATAATTTTATAGAAAGTTAATTCCTTAACCTCGTAAGAAATTTATGTCAACAAAAAATACAAGACCACGTTATCATCAAAGAGAAAGTTGTTTACTTTCGTCTCGTCGTACTAAGCGCACGCCGGAGTATGCAGCCGACGCACAAGTCAAACGCGGGAAAAGCTGGCTTTACTTCAAAAATCACTTCTCACATTAATATCAAATCTTTTACCACTATATGCAGGGAACTAAATGAACATTCGATTTTTCTGGAAGTTTCGCCAAAATGTGGTTTTCAGATGTTCACGTTATCAGGACGTTTTAGCCAGAATTGAAGTCCTTACCTTGTATCTCGCACCGGCTTTGGGATTCACTAAATCACTGAACACTGATAGTTATCTTCCACGAGGTTGAAGCGTCACTGAGGTGAAAGTGCGTGTTGCTTGCTCGACTGTTCGACTTGCAATGAGTGTTGCGTCTTCGACTTCACATATATATAGGATGACCCAGTTACGTTGGCCAGCTAACTGTGTATCCGTCTGTCCGCGTCTCCAACCTGTTCCCCATCCCGTTTCAATGTCTAGATCCCGGCCCGGCCCTTGGACCTTGCCAAGGACATTACTTGTTTACATGAATAAGAAATACCAGAGGGCGCTATTTCTAATGATTGCTTGTTTGCTTGTTACAGGTGAGATGCATTTGATCAGATTGAAATGGTAAGTGAACTATATATATTTGCCGATTTCCAAGAATTGGTGTAAAAAAACACGAGCAAGAGGTTCTTCTGTGCGACCAATCTCCATAGCATCTGCAACTTGTTAGTGAATTGCAGTTGCGTTCCATACCTCTAATGGACAGAGTAGGTCTAAACGGAAAAAAGAAACATTTTTCCTATTCATACTCTGTTTCGAGTCTACTTCCTCGTACCACACTTTAATAGACTGAGAACATGGTTGATAGATTAGGTCTGGCGCCTCACGCAGAGCTTTCAATAACATTAAGCTTTTTCCTATTTATTCTGTTATCCTATTTCATTCTTAGATAAGTACATAAAATGTATGTCTTGAGTGTGTCTGTCTTCAGTGCATGCGATAGTTATTTAATCACCTACAATATCTTAGTTAATCTATGGGTTCAATTAATTTATCTTTGGTAAGTATAGTGAAACAAAGTAGGTTCATTTTTTTAATGATGAATGAATGTGAATAGCAGACATTGAAGAGGTTACCAGCTCTTCAAGTGCGTGATGTATTGTCTGTTAAAGAAATTAATGTGACATTCTCACAGTTCTCGTTTCCTAGAATAATTGTTATATTCCGTGGAAACTAAAGCGCAAGCAACGTTACTTGTGGATCAAATAAGGTTGCGATTTCACTTAGGCCAACGGTTGATCGGTAACGATTAAAGAACCCATCCGATTTTTGCTCATGTGTAATACACATGAAGGAAAATTAAATGAAAAAATAGGTAGCAACCAAAATTAGTAATTGGTGATTTTTATCGCATATTTGACACTGGTATTTACGTCAGTTGACATTAAATCTATGTTAACGTAAAATGCATTGCCAAGTTGGAATTATTTAAGTCTGTAGTTAAAGAAAGTTGATAAGTGCGTGTCATTTGTATTAATATATTAGCAGACGTACTACGAACGTAATTGGTTGAGACTTCCTGTGTATCCTGATTATAATAAGCCCTCATTCGCACGGGCGTTTTTTAACGCACGTAAAAAGCGCCCGTGCGTACGTGGGCTAAGTTCTAGTAAGAAGAAACGATGCGTACTGACTACAATATCTATCCAGGTACGTATTGAAATGTCTTACATGTTGTTTTATCAGTCATTTTTATAAATAAATAAATATTTTAAACACAACTTGTTTTTTTTAGAACTACCCGTTTGTTCGTTGTAGTTATATTATCCGAAGAGTTTGAGGTTTTTGTTAAAGTAAAAGAGACAAGAGGTTGTTATCGGTTCTTTTTCTAATAAAGTAAGATGGATAATTCATTATTTTTTATCAGACAAGTTAGAGTTTAGAGTTATAAGTACCAATGTTACAATTCGATTGTTTCATCATAACATTTAAAGCCACAGGAATCTTCTCAAGTGAAATTTGTTCTCATTTATAATAAGTCATAAAGACAACACACGAATAAATTACATCATAAGTAAATGTGAGCCGAATATTAAAACACCCGAAGAAATTACTTTCGCTGGTTTGACGTTACATGTTTCATGAATCATCTCAAATAACTAAGATGATTTGTTTTTTTAATATCTAGAGAATATAGCTACACCTCCTACTAAGGTTTTATGTAATTAGTTCAGGAGTAATTGTGCTCTACTTGTCCTTTATTATCCTTTTTTGTATTTTTTTGTACTTTGTTTAGCAATGTAACATAACTATAACATAATTATTTATTTAGAGTTCCGATTGGCATAATACTATAAGAGGAAAATCAAGAGATCGTGTATCCGAATGCGAGTAAGCTATCAGAGAAATGATTCATGCAACACTTTCTTTTGGGTTATTCCAAGTGACATTTACGAGTATATCAAACAGATATTTCAATATTCGATACTATTATTAATACTAAGTTTTTCTTTATCGGAGAGATATGACATCTATAC
>LD688931.1:2892823-2908638 GCA_003118335.3 Papilio memnon | reverse complement strand
GCGGATGTAGCCGCAAGGGAACAGCTAGTTTTATATAAAGTAAATATTAAGATGGGATACGCTATTTCCTCATAGACCAATGACCTTTTTAAGTTTATTGGAACTAGATTAAATGCAGCTGTTTTCTAAGCTTTCAAGTTTTTATAGATAAAGAGAGAAACGGGAAATAAGGAAAAATAAATGATATTAGATATTCTGTCTATGGTATTGAAGATTTACAAGAACCAAAATAGAAGAAAAGATGTAATAGAAAATTGCATCTTTTGTACTTGAAACCTACGAAGTTCTAGTACTTACCTGATAAGTCTAACTCTACATTTATCAAACCCATTAAGGTATTTGCTATGACTAAATAAAAAGCTTATACAAAGATTTCGGCCACGCAGTTTTCTGTTTACAGACAGTGCTGGTTCTAAGTGAGATCTACAGCCTCCTCTTTTTTACCAAGACTATGAAGGGTGGGGGTGGTTAAGAGTGGTATGTGAAAGTAATTTGCAGACCTGTGAGGCCATTTATTGTCAGGCGCCCTGGGCGGTTGCCCAACCACGCCCTGCCCTAACGCCGTCACTGTTTAAGGATGTTGATAAGTTTGTTCAAATTATTTCGTTCGTTCTACATTATGATATCAGTAACAGGCAGTGACCACGTGTCAGACTTTTTCTATTTAGACCCGACATTTGAGCAGTGGCAGTGGGCTCGGTAATATTTGTCAATTTGCATCTCTTCGCGTAAGGGTAACTGTAAACTCGGAATGCGTGCTTCTCGCAGTTTTCACCTAAAACGACCTACATTCACTTACAAATGTTGATATGTATAATAATTATAAACTTTCTTTAAACTATTTTTACAATTTGTATAAACTATGCATTACTATGGTTATCAAAAACATTAGAAGTTAATTAAAAAAATAACGGTTGAGATAAAGCTCTACGCATTGCTTTCTACAAGTACCAAATTTTTTTTTAATACATTTTAATATAAAATCAATGATTAATGACCTAATTCGGGAACGGATAACCGTTTGGTTTTGGTCTAGGTACTATGGGAGAAAAAAAAACATGTAACATACATACTTGATTTAATAAAACATCGGTAAAAAATGTTAAAGTGGCGTTGAAGACCTTAGTAATAAAATAGTAAACAAAAATAATGTAAAACGCAAGCGATGCGAGTGGGCCAGTGGGACAGCGAAATGTTGGCTTTCGTTGACACCGGTCAATGGCGGCCGCTTGTCGCGTGTTGACCTACAAGGACGCGCATTCCGATCACCATTATAGGTGAGGGTGATTGACTAAACTCAAGGCCATTGGATTAGGACCTCAGGACCTCAACATTTACTTCAAATTAGCATGAAATTACATGTCAATTCATCCTGGTCCTGTCAATCTGGCAGTCGATAATTTTTGTGTAAAATAAATTAAGATAAAAAAACGTATAAAAAGTCTTCTTTTTATAATATTTTTTTGTCAGAACCATCTTTTTTTTATTTGATCACGCAATTGGCGCCTTCCGGAATTCATAACAAGACCAATAGAGTCGTCTGATGCTTATTGGCTATTCAATTTCATCTTGTTATTTATTATAATTATAATGTTATAATATGTAATAAATGCGAGGTCGTTGTAACGGATTGGCCCACTGACTGCTAACGGCTTTCTAACTATGATTATATCGCACTGAACTATCTTAATTCTTCACGAATCACAAACTTACAGGTGCGTACTAAACTGGTTTCGTAATTCGAAAAACCTTTCATAGTTTTCGAATTGTTTTAATAACTTTTGTAGTTTAATTACCCTTTAAGGGACTGTATTTTTTCAATTTCATCACCACCTCTAAAATGGATAAATCTTGGGTATTTTTAGAAGGTTTTATCTAATTAAATATTAAAATTGGAACTAACCAAAGTGTTATATTCATGTTAGTAAAAATAACGTCACAAAGAAAGTGAAGTCCCGATGTGAATTGGAACGCATCAGTCGTACCACCTTTTATATGTGACAATAACTAACTGTATAAAAAGAAACAACAATAAGGATTCATGCCCTAGTAGAGAGAGAAAAAATAATTAGGAAGTTCCCCTATTAGTCGGGTTTGAACTCTAATCCTTTTTGACCGACTTTGAAAAGGTCATACTAGCTAAGCTATTCAATTTACTATTTCAGGCGTCTGGCTTCTAAGTTACATTGCAGTACTAACAGTGACCTGTACAAATGGATAGGTCTTTGATTGGAAGTGACAGCTTTTGCTTTTTCCGCCTTTAACAGGCCTTTTGATGGTAATGACATTTAATTCTATCTCTACTTCTAGTTCCAATTCTCACTGTCGCCACCAACTGTGACCGTCCGTGCCAAGATGGCAAAATCAAATAGGCACAAAATAGCACGTTTTATAGCCTGTCCATATTTAGATATCAGACACTGTCATCGTCATCATCATCGACCTTTATCTGCCCACTGCTGGACATAGGCCTTCCCCAATGCCTTTACTACAGTAATAATTGTTCGCACTTTTTGGCATAAAGATATAGACATCGGATATTTTAAGATTTAATAAGAGTGTTATAGTGAAAATATTATAGTAAACAAAAGGGAGATCTGACTTGTAACAATTAGATCGATCACAAACTTTTCGCACGCTTTCCAGTGATTGCAGCGCATGCAGCACCCATATTGTTTTATCTTTAAAGTAGTTTTTAGTATGTAAATTTGCGTTTCCACTGTCGATACACAGGTGTCGAAACATGCATGAGATACAATGTTGATTGGAAATCAGGTTTTATAAAAATAATTTTAATAGTTCAAAAACTCAAAAAATGTAATAGCAAAACATTATCAAGTATTGATTTATTCGTTAATAAGCAGTTATTTGCAGCGTAATTTATTTTAATGTGTCATGTATTCTTGTATATTTGGAGATATTTTACAGTTTTAGATTTTTAAAATCTTTGCAGATTCATAAGAAATGAAAGCATTGTTTATGATATATTAGTTTATCCGTTTTATCTGTCGAAAATAAAGAAATCCAGAAAGTTTTTACTTTCGCTGAATATAAAACGTTATTTTTTTAGGTAATAAATTATCAAATATTATATTAATACACGACGTTATACATTTTCACCTCATAAAAAATGAAATTTGATATTGCAATAAATATTTTATACATGAAGATCGCAACAATTATTTTTATTGCAAAAACTAAAAATGTTAACTTCGTCTGGGTGAAATTAAAAAATTATAAAAATATAGCCTATGTTACTGATAACGTAGCTTAATGGTGAAAGAATTTTTGAAATCGGCCCAGTAGTTTTTGAGTTATTTCAATACATACAAAAATATAAATCTTTATTATATTAGTATAGAGTATAGATAGGCTTACAATCCAATATCAGAGATCCTGTTATTTAGTTGTTTGCTCCAGTAAATATGGAGGTCTGTGTGATGTGCGGTTTGACCGAACGAGTATGAGTATAGTTCGATCTGCGGTCAAATAACACAGGAAACTATAAAACTCTATTAAATTGAACCATTTCACCAGTTTCACCCAGAATGACAAGTAAAAACAATGATCAACAATAAATTAAATCTAGGCCCAGTGTGTCTCATGATTGCATTCTAAATTGTAGCAAAGTACCTGTTATTAAAAAAAAAGATCAACGCGATAAGTAATGACATTTTATAACACCTTATACTAAAATATCCTCGATAGTTCATTTGTTTATTTGTATTTTGCGTGGTTAAGTTATTCGAACCTGTAATTGTAAAGTGAACTGTGCAGTGCCAATACAAACATTATATGTTTAATGGCACCAAGTATTCGAACATAATAAAAAAAATCACTGACACGTATTGTTTGTCTCTTTCTTTAAAAGATGTGAGGGTTGACATCTAGTCGAAATCCAGATCTACATATCTGTTTTTGTATCTCCAGAGTGTATCGTTTGATATCGATATCTAAAGTTCGAAAACTCTGCATTTTAATGTCTGACGATTCTTTGTAGGTGCTCCAACTGACATTAACTTGTCCTAAACTCCTCTTCTGTGGCTCTTCGTGTAATGTTCAGGTAAATCATTTTTATGGTGAAATACAATAATAAACTCTGCCATTGTCTACACCTAATAATTAGTTCGTTTATATAATTTGAGTAGATATTTATTTCGAGCTTTTAAAGACGTACTAGCAACTAATTTGTGCTATCTCCTTAATAAGAGTAGTTTAAAGAACATTATTGTTAAGTAATATTTAGATTTCCCATACATAATCTACACTAAGGGTGATCCTGGCAATTATTAAACGACTCTTAGCTGCGGCGTCGGCGATGGCGACAGTTGATATATTCTTTAAGTGACCAACATGAATAACTATTAATTTGATACATTGCCATTATTTCTGATATTACATAAGTAAAGGTTAATATCCGGCAACAAATCGGCTGTCTAAATATTTAATTTGCGTAATATTGTGATGTAATACGTCTATCCCATGAGACTGCGCGGCGGGAGTCGGCCTCGTATGTAGTTATTGAGAAATTTTTCATATTAGTTTATTTTTATCCTGCAACATACGAAATTACGAATTTAACTAAGCAATTGTTGTTACCCTTTGAAGGAAATTACATTAAACTAGCCTTCGCCCGTGACTCCGTCCGCGCGGAATTAAAAAAAACAAAAGCAAGTAGCCTGTGTGTTCTCTCAGACTATCCTCTACATCCATGCCAAATTTCATCCAGATCCGTTCAGCCGTTTAGGCTACTAAGTCTAACATCCATCCATCTAAACTTTCGCATTTATAATATTAGTATGATTAAAAGCGATTCTATCATATTTATTCATCGTTAACCTCCACTGCATCGTTAACAATCACAGGTCCTGAAACATAAGTTACATGTTATTGTTTCAGTGAAAATCTACGCTTATGCTAATTCTATACTGCGAGTATGTTTTTTCACCTCTTTGCATTACCAAATTCATTCGGCTAATCGCAGTAATATTGGCCCTTGACTTTATCGGTGTTATTATAACAGCTTGATGGAATGATATCTGAGACAAAGAGGCTAATGTGACACAGTGAGAGGTGATGCAATAATTAGGTAATAGTGGTTCAATAGTCGCTGGATGTGAGAGGCGTTATATAAAACGTAAGTAGGTACATGAAGAAAGTTGCGCGGACATTGGAAAGCTCGAGCGGGCCGCCTGCGAACGAATGATTGATTAATAGGGCTGCCACATATCTTGTATAATAGTTTAAAATAGTGTCTTCAACAGTAAAATTTTTGAGAGTTTTTATTAAGTAAAGTATAACAGAAATAAAGTTCCGAAAGCCAAGAAGAAATCAAAAATCATATAACAAATTTAAGACTATCTTAACTTTAAAATTCCAAAATTAATTATTCATTCAAATTGCAATTCTTATGTCGTTTCTCGCACAAATTACTACGACTGTTAATTTCTTCTGATGTTGGTAGATGCCGGTATAAAATAGCAGCGCCTGCACGTTCTCGAGATTTGTCGTTCGGATCGTCTTCACCGAAAACAGTATTTTGCATTTTATTTATGAAAGGCGTTATTTTACACACTAGTAAACGTATACAGCTTGTTTCTTCTGTAGATTCTTGTTGTATCATTTGTTCAATAAGATCTGATAGAGATTCATTTTTAGCCATTGCAACGAGATCTTGAAGTCTTCTAGAATTTTTATTTAGTATCCACTTTGTGGGATCCTCTGATCGATTTGGTCTGCCTGGTCTTCGGGCACCCGTTAAGAAAGTTGAAATCTGAAATCAAGTTTTATTATGTTTTTACTATTATTGTAGATAAATAACTTACATTTTATGCAGTACTTTTTATTGTGAAACGTTTTAAGTTCCGTACAACTGTTTTAGATATAGAAGGTACCTACCATTTGTGCCACAAACACAAGCGCATTAACAGCTACTGCACTGATTTGGTTTGGTTGAAGACCTAACACACGAATTACATGTCGCCAAGGTGACATGGGATTTGAAGCTTCATAGAGATTACTATTCGGTCGATCTTCTTGTGAACTTTCATCACTATGAAAACTCTCTTCATTGGATGCCTGGTTCGGTGGTTGTTTTCTGCGCGGACTAGGATTGTTAACAGTATTAAATGCACGAACTACGAAATCAGCAACTTTTAATGCTACTGATTCCGAACCTGTAAATTTAAAAGTGTGGACATAAAATAATTGTTGCTGATTTTATGGGTTATGGCAGTTTTTGTGCTGACTTGAAAGTAATAACTTCTAACGTTAAAAAGGTTTGTGGTTACGTCTATAAGTTATAATAATTTTCTTACTGTAACAGACATAAATAGTATAAGGTTCTAAAAATACAAAATTCTTCTTAAACTACATTTTATACAATATGCAGCAACAGTGCTCTTTTTATTTGTGTAACAATTCAAACGTATTAAAAGAAAATAAGAAAGCCTTGCTACTTACCGAGAAAGTCATGTGCAAATTTCATTCCGGTACTCAATCTATCAAGTAAACCTTCCCTTGCATAGTTTTGGTCAGCAAAAGTTATCGGTACCAAAATAATAAAAAGAAATAGAGAATGTAACGCCATCTTGAGGCGAAAGGCGAGAGCACAATGAGCTTGGAGACGTTCAAAACGCACGGTTCGTTTCTCGACGTAATAGTTGCGCCTGTGCAAACGCAACTATCGCAGTAGACCATTAAATCCATAACTAATTACGGTCTTCAAATATGGATACATGATGTTTTTTTACGCTTTTTATTATTATTTCATAAGTTTTTCTGTTTCGGGCGTGAAAGTGTACATAAAGAATGTTTATTAGTTCGTCGACGCTAGATGGCGTTGCCTGACCACAACCGCACATTCATTACATTTGAGCAATTCGTTCTTCCCGAACATTGTGCCTTTCTCCTGGTTTTCCGCCATAAATTACTTCCGCTTTTTCTTTTTTTATGTCAAAAATATATTTTCCTTGGCCTTCCTATTTAATATTGGTATTATACAAATTACCTTTCATTTTCCTATTGATTATTAATATCAACTTTTAAACTATTTTCTCACAAAAGTTAAGGTTAAGGTAATTTTTACATTTTGAATCATACCGTATACAGTATAGTGACGAACAGAAAGTATTACAGCGAGCAGATACAGTCTTCATATCTATTGTTTTAAACTTATATTCACGAAATGATATATTTTCAAAATTAAAGCTTAAATAATCATCAAATCCAGGATCTCTAATTCTATCTAGATATAGTAATTCGATCTATTTTAAGTTTATGAACTTTAGTAGGTACTAAGTACTAATCATCGTGTAGTTACGATGATTAATAAAGTAATTTAAATCTATAAATAATATTGTTCCTAAACGACTGGGCTGATTTCGATATCTTACGAGGTTATAAGAACTCTAAGAACTATTGCTTATTTTTACTGTGTTTTTAAAACGTTATTGTTCTTATACCTATAGGTTTTCTTGTCTGTCGACCTGTTTCCAACCGTTAGTCAACTATCTCGCTTCGCAGACCATGATAATCTGTCACCAGTCAGTTCTGATCCAAACACTCGATCTGTGTGCATCATGACTATAGTTCCTAAATTTATATATCTTACTCTAATATTTCATTTCACATTCGCTGATATGACTACAGAAGAAATTCAAGTCCTCAATGAACTACCTTTAGATAAACTTTTAAGAATAAAGAATTCATTACAAGAGGTATCAACTACGGATAACATTACTACCGAATCTACGTTTGAAACCTTCGGAGCTCAAGCAATGGCGATGCGATCTCCTGTAAAACGTACAGATTACGAAGATGGATATAAGAAAGAAGTTAGTAAAATAAGCAATATATTCTCGATGTCGGTGACTACTTTAGCTTTTCTTGCGTTTGGTGGATACTTACTCTGTTTGATAGTGCAAGCGGTGAAGTCCAAGCATTCATACAGTTCTAATGTACCGCAATCAACGTTTGTTTTAAATGCAGGGATAAAACGACCTCAAACCTTCGCGTCGTACGGCAGAAGGAAAAGAGAAACTGAAGTACCAAATGAAATTGATTTACCGCCTGAACAATTATTCTCAGCTTTGATACAAGTATGTGAGGGGTATGCTAAATGGAACGGAAGCGATTAAGGTTTTTATCATGTACCAATACCAACTGTTATATTATATAATAATGACATATGTTAGTTATTTTATTGATTGTTTAATAAATTGCTTACATTCGTTGTTAAAGTCTTTAATTTTCAGTATTTTCGTAGCGTCTGACTGTTAGGATAATCGATTGTGCTAGAAACAGCACATCTAAGCAAAATACCTATTATTTTTAAAAAAGTGCTTTCCACAAAGCAGTGTTTATATTAAAAACAGGAAACCAGATTGCCCCTCAATATACCTACAATCTGTAAACGTTTTCAAACTGTCAAATAATCACGCTAGCACCTAATAATAGCTGTATCTTCGTAAAGATACTATTGTGAATCCCGTTCAAAATTCGCTTTGATATAATGCGTTAGTATAATAACTTGTATTGTGTACGGGTTAAAGTATAAAATTGCGTGTTATATGTAAGTTTTTTTATGATATTTTGGTATGTTGTAAGTATTCAGTGTTGTTTATAAGAGTCGGTAATGAGGGGTGCTGTTTAAGATCTGTCATCGGCAGTGCTCCACTGTTTACCGGCCGATACCAACATAATTCGTTAACTTCAACATATTTGTTATAAAAATAACTTACTTTGTTTAAAATCTTACATCTATTGGGCATAAAGGTTTAGTTTATTAATAAATTGTCGGTTAGGTAAATCTTGAGTATAGATAATTACGAAAACTAAACTAAATACTGAATTCTTGCATCATATTATAGTCGTTACATTTATTTTTAATTATGAGAGTACGCCGGATTTAACCCTTAAATGCATATTGTTGCCAAAAGTCTACAAACAAAAGTATAGTTTTTATTGAAACCAAGAGTTTTTTAATTATTTTTCCCTTAATCTGTGACTCAAAACCTATACTGAAATATTTATTTCACAATTAAATAAAAAATCATGCTTAAGGGTTAATAATCTAACATAATCAATAACACTGACTGCACAAAAATAGAAAGAACAAAAGGAAAACTATTATAAGAAGAAGCAACCAATTAACGAGTTAATGAACATGGTTGTCACATTTTACGAAAAAAATTGTTATTTACAATCTAATACGACGAACTCTTCGTAATTCAGGAATCTCCAAAGTCGTAATATCCGTATTATTATAATATAGCTATACATTTTATCTATCTATGCAAAAAAAGGAGTCGTAGTCATGGTATACGTCATTTGAAATAGGTTATTTTTAAGCCGGGTTTAACTAACACGTCGTATAACAGACGGTGAGACTGGGCCTCGTCGCCGGTGGCTGTAAGATAAGGGCTTGTACACACTACACATGTCGGTGACGATGACGGCTCGCAGCCATTGCTTTATTACACTGGGAACTGCACAACTTTTTAGCATTCTTTACAATCTTTGTAGTGTATTGGTTTTATCATGTAATTGTGGAAAAGGGTCAATTTAAATATGGAAATATCTGTTAAAATATGCATTTTCCATATTTATTGTAAGACATAATACCAGGAGATGTAAGTCCGTGTTTTCGTACCTTCGCAATTACAATTGACGTGTTTTATTGCAATCAATAAATACCAGATATCAGACAGTAAGACTGAGGGGGCGTTTAGGTCAAAGGTTTACGATTGACGACTCTCTAAACTAAATTGAATTTGAATCGAAATCGCCTCGTAAAAGAACTCATCGCGGTTCTTTACAGTCGAACGATGCAAGCTGTCGCGTGTAGGGTGACCACATGTTCAGAAAATAGAGAACTAAATTAAGAAGTACTATGTTGCTGGCGACTTCACTCGCGTGAAATAAAAAAAATAGCATATGTTACTCAGATAAATAACCTTTCTAATGGTAATAGATTTTTTTAAATCGGCCCAGTAGTTTTTGAGTTATTTCAATACATATAAAAATACAAATCCTTTTTATAATATTAGTATAGATAGTATAGATAAAACTCAATTGATAATCATAATTCGTTACAAGTTTATCTTGTTTTTTGCTCTCATTATTGTAGCTTATTTATTTCTTTGTTGACCGAGTAAAAGTACTCTTAACATTTTCTATTGTAAAATACATTTTCATGAATACAATAAATGTTGTGCTTCGAACAAGTATATTTGTTGAACATAAACACATTGAAATAATTTTCTTAAAATATTACCCTTATTAGTATCACAATCATGGTCACACTCTATGTAAAATACTATTCGGAGAGCGCGCACACCTAAAACTAAACTATCGCACAACTGTTTAGTTTCGTTTTTATTCCTATAAGCTTATATGGACGAGTGCGCATACTACTCGATTTTTAGTCGTGCAACTAAACAGTTCAATTGGTTTGGAAACAATTGACAATCGCACAACGGTTGTCCGATAGTTTAGTCAAAGGTGCACACCTTTGACTAAGCTAAAACTAAAATTGGCAGTATTTAATAACTCAAATGCGATAGGTTAATTTTGGACATGCTGAAGTTTTAAGCCTGCCAAAAACGCTCAGTTCTGATAGCTTTAACTGAACAGTTCGACTGTTCAGTAAAACTGTTGTGTGCGAACTTATTAAGAATATTTAAGTATTTTTATAAAAAGGTTGGTAAACATCAAATTACGTACAAATTATTTAGTAAAAGTAGGTAGTTGTTATTTTTAAATCATTTTATCTACTCAAAAGACAAGCTATTCTATATCACACCACAACCGACGTGACATATTTACAATGTAAAGTCATACAAGTCATAGATATTCTAATGGGCTGTTCGTTAGATATGCTCACATAGCTGAGTAAACCTGGGGGCGTAACCATAAGTAATATGTAGATATACAGAAGTTCTGGTGTCGCTGTTTGTGAACGATGTGAGACATCTATGCTAATAGCTTTGCTAATAAGCTACTGTGAGAGTAATAGTGGACAAGTCTGATGAAGGGAATTAATGTAAGGTAAATACTATGGTGTGAAAATGTGCTTAAATTATCAATTGTTCATTTGGCTTTGTATCAATAGATTTTTTTAATAGACAAGCTGTTGCCCGCGACTTCTTCCATGCAATATTAAGATAAAAAAAAGTTGCCTATAATATGCCTGTCTATATCAGCTTCCCTTCAGTGAAAGTCCGTCGGAATTGGCCCAGCCGTTTCGGAGATTACTCGGAACAAACGCGGCTTGAGGACAGACAGACAACAAAAATTAAATGCGATTTTTGTTATTAGCAACGCGAATACATCATTTTCCCGAAATCTGGAATTTTTTCTTTTGATATTACAAACAGACACTCCAATTTCATTATGTGTGTAGATGTGTAGACTAGGTTTAGTCATGTGTTTTATTTGTTCTCGAAATGTTCGTTAAGATAGCCAGATTTCATCCGAAAAATGACAATAACGAATATGGACATAAATATTAAACACGATCAAGAAAATAAGCAGGTAAATTATTTAATAATCGCATATCACAACCGATCTTTGTTTTTGGATACGACAGAAGGTTTCTAACACCAATGTTACAAGAACAGCTGCAAAGTTAATAAATATTAAACTTCCAATCAAATGCGAACTAATGTTCCTGTTGCCTCATTCACGTATTCTGGTGTAGCCATTTAAGCATTACGTTAAGTAACCAACAATAAATATCTCAGCCAACAAAATACATCGCGCACTCTGTTGACAAATCCCGCAATAAAATATAAGCATTTACAATAAAATTAATTATTATTTACACGGTGCACCGGACGTCGGAGCCACTACAGTGTAACGTGGACAAGACTTTATAAATGTTAAACTAATTTACATAAACTGAAATAATTGCAATTGTTAGGCACAGGTTGTTAGGCAAAAAGTATGTTTTGATAATTTTGCCCTGTACTAATTTGGAAACAGTGATTTCTTTTAGTTTTGACAAATGTCATTGCTACATGTGCTTTTCCTAAATAAAGAAGAGGAAAAAAGTATTGCTTAGATCTTTAGTTCTACAAATCTTTACGGTGGTGTGTCCACATTACATCATCAGTGGTTGAACCATGTTGGGGGTCTAGGGACCCCGCGGTGGCCTGCCTTATCGCACGCTGCGCGGGACACCACGCTCCCTTCCCCTTCCCCCTACCACTGCCATGTAGGGCCACCATTACCTTACTCTTTAAAGGTCCCATTTCCGATACAAATGCCCAATCCAATATATTTTAATGTAATAGAACAAATTTTTGTTATCGAAACTGTAGTAACTTACATCTTGTAATTATTTAGTACTTTTTTATGTAATACAAATGTAAATTATAAGAATGTTGATCTGTGAATGATCGTGTTGTTTCGAAATTTCATGAAAAATATTAATTATCGAGTTAATAATCGAGTTGGTTAAGTTAGATTGAATCGTGGGCTCGAATTCAACTTAAGCGTTCAGTATTGTGTTAAATCTTAAATATTATTGTATTTATAATAAAAATAATCACAGGGGCACACCTTACAAAACAGTGTGATGTTTACGGCCGTCCCGCGGCAATCATAACTCCTGGTGGAGCCTCCGCGGCCACACAGGCGTCTCGCTGGACTTTTATTGTGATTTAGCCGCGCCGAGCCGCGCCGAGCACAGCCGGGCCGAGCCTTTGCCGTATCGATACTTCTTTTTTGCAATTCTGCACGATCCCTACACCTTCACGGCTCTTATTTGACAGATAAGAGTCATAAAACCCTTGTTATCAGCTCGATTAGTCGTGCTTTTATCTTTTTTTTATTAAACTAACGTAATGTGAGTGTAAGAATGTGGCTTCTTTATATTGTTTGTTAGGAATGTCGTGTCTTTTGTTTTGAAACTCAATTTTAAAGGGCTATTAATAAACACGATAGGTTAGGGTTAAGAGATCAAATTGCGAGAAGTTTTGCCGACGGGTAATAAGGGCAAAAAGTAACCTATAACCAGGCAGCCTCGATAACAACTGTAGTTATATCTCATGCATAGAATATTATATTATATTTTGTTAATGTAAATAAAGATAAAAAATCTGGGAAACTTTCCTGTTAATTGCCTATAAAGTCCTCAACATCACTAATGATTTGATATGGCCAATTAAATTTAATAATTCCTATTTAAACATGTCCAAATATTATCAAAGCGCAAAACTAATGATTCTAAATCATACATAATCAATAGAATAAACTATCGGAGTCGAATATTACAATAACCTGAACGTGTACAGCTAATTTCCAATTTTAATGGGCGATTAATATTAAATTTCATATGGACGATAGTTTCTGAACACGATTATGCAAATATTATTAGTTCTTAATAAACAGTTTAAGCATTTGATGGTCTCGCCACACGATCGCTGAGAGCGGCTGCGCCGGAGCGCCGATGGCTAATTATAATAAATATACGACAACACGTTAGCTCCGATCACACCGGATACTTGCTCTTTTTATTTACAAGAACCAATAAAAGTGATCTACGGTTACTTCGACATACGAACGTATTTATTTTTTATTACTCGAACTTATAACGGATAGTGTAAGTTGTTATTGTATATCTATGACAAGGCTCACCCGATAGTTTATTATTTATTACATTTATTGGGCTCGAGATTTACCCGAGGCGACATGCTCTGGCGCTCCATAGGGTCCTTATTCTGGCATCATTTATTAAAATATAATTTTATTTTTAAAATTTAATATTTCTATGCCAATGACCAGTTTATCTCGATCGAAAAGATTTAAATAAAAAATAGGAACGAGGAATATTAATTGTCTATAACTGTCATTAGTATTAAATATTGATTCATTTGCATTCGTGATCGAGTGGCGATTTTACGATATTTCTACGGATAAAACTTTATCTAAAAACAAAAAAAAAATAGATTCTTGGACCATATTAGCATTTTATTCGTTCTTGGACGGTGAGGAAGCGTGCATAAATTGAATTTATTAGCAACGTAAATCATTTTTTTATCTGTCTTCCAATATTTGAGAATCGAATATAGTCTTTGCCTAAAACATAATAATAATTCATTATTAATCTACATCACATATCGCCTTATTTGGTTAGTATTATTTTAAAATTGTTAAGAACTATGCGTAGATCCTTTTTTGTAGTTTTTTTTCCATAGCACAATAACCGTTGGAGGATCTCAGAGCAATGCGGTATAGTGGAAGAAGATATTTACCCTTTTAAATTTCTTCTGATGATTGAGATTTGTCAGCTCCATACCTTCTTCTTTTAAGTAAGTTTCCATTGCACACCTGCAATGTAATGTTATCACCGTTTTCTCTAAGAGAATTAAAAAGACGTGAATTTATTTTCACAGGGGTTGTAGCAATGAAAACTTACGCTAAAACAGGCCACGATGTTGTATGTATTATGATAAATGCTATGTAAATACTACTGGATTTACTACTATACAATCTGGATTTACGTATATCGAAAATGAAATACATGAATCTCGTGCGGTTTGAGAATACCCTCCCGGTGGTTAAGCAGGCTCGTTGAGCGGAGTTATGAGGATAATTCACGTCAACAATACAGTTTATTAACAGTTAGTTATGCACCGTGATGATATCGCGCCTACAATTAAATATTAATACGTGTTTGAAGGGTCGTAGGCGTCCCGCGCCGGATTTATCGCCTTCGCTTTACGCCGCTTTAAATGCCCGCCAACAATATGTAAGCTCGAGGTGAGAAATCTGACTAATACGTTCTGGTAACTGTTACGAAACGTTGGTGAATTGGTATCTACCAGTTACACCCTCAATATTACCTTATAGTTATTTATAAGTTGCAAGCTATGACCTAAATTTCTAGTGGATTAAACTGCGGATTTCTTGTCTACAACAACTCGTTTAGAATAGTTTTTCAGGTCGACTTCTAAGCTAGTATTCTAAACGCTTAGAAGAGTCTAATGTGATGTTGCAAAATATTACTCTTATAGACAAAAAGATTACTCTAATGAAAAATGTTTATTGGTGAAAGATTCTTATTGTAGGAACAGAAGTATTCTAATTATTTTTTTTTAATCAATTATATGTTTTCTCATCACGATATTGTTATGTAAAGAAAATTTAGAAGAAAAGTTTATTAGCTTAAAATAAATTATGATATTTTAGTTAATAATTCCATTCAAAACCTTTGTGACTATGGACTCTGAGTCATTCTGTAAAATTGTAAAACTTTAAAAAATACAAAACAGTAAATAAAGTATTTAATTCTTACACTTAAGGTCATTACAGAGACTTCTAATCAATTAGTGAGTGGTTGTATATTAAAGTCGAGGGTAGTTGTAAATCGTGCGTCGATATTGGATGTCTGTGTCGCAATAAATATTAAATATCGACGCGGTTAAAATATCCGCTTACAGTTTACGAGGGCGCAGGGCGGCGGACATGTTTACGTACGGGAGGAGGCAATCAATTCACTTTTTTTCGTTTATTCCACATATTTATGTGTTTTATCTCAATGTATGCGCTTTCTCGATATGCATTTGTTTAACATTTCATTACTCTTTAATTTATAATTTTACAGGTATTTTAAAGAATACATGTAACGCTGGATATTAATTAAGGTGAGTAGAGCTTCATTTCAAATATCGTGACAAGTGTTATAATACGTTTGTTATCTCTTTTTGTAGAGACCGAGAGGGATCGCAATATTGTTGGTAAACTTGTGTACAATGTAAATTTAACGTTCTATATCTATACTAATATAATAAAGCGTAAACACACACTTC
>LD688931.1:2869939-2880792 GCA_003118335.3 Papilio memnon | reverse complement strand
AGTCCCGTTACCGACTAAACAACCCCCACAGAACTACCGTCAAGTATTACATTGTGGGTGTGGTCTCAGCAATTATGCTTTTCCTACTAGCAATATGCACTTCAGCTCTTGAGACCATTATATTGGCTCTTCGTACAATGTATGTCTGTATGTATGTATGTATGCATGTGTGTGTGTGTGTGTGTGTGTGTACAGACTTGCGGCGCAGCTTGATGACGAGGTCGCGCATCTCCTCGTCGCGGCGAGCCTGCCGCCGGCTCTCGCGCTCCGCCCGCTCCGCCTCCGCGCGCTTGTCAGCACGCACTGAATAAAATATTGCATTATTGACTTTTATATTTTTTTTAAAGAGTTATATGACTTCCTAGCTGTTTCCTCTGCGGCTTTATCCGCATGAAATAAAACGTAACTTTGACATTTATGACATTGGAAATCTATCTTCATTGCTACTATTGCCTTTTAGTTTTTGTCCCTTTCACGAATGACGGTTTTTCCTAGTTTATACATGCCTTAAATTAAATAGCATGAAAGTATATAACCTATAACATGTGATAAGTGTAGGGTTTTTTATTAAAAAAATAATTATTCAAAAATATACTGTTATTAGTGATATACTACATAACAAAGTGTATGTTTACATGTCATTATATTAGTATAGAAGTATATAATAGATATAGTAAAAGTATGTGAAAGGGATAAATGTAATGTTAAAACATCACTCACATTGCTTTGATAATTGAGCTTGCATTTTTCGTTTCAATTTCTCTTTCAATGTAAGAGTTTCACGCGACGTTCCCTGTAAAAAAAGTTATATTAATATATATTTATATGGTTTAAAGAACAAATTACCTGGTTCTTATCTACATACATATTAATACATATACATAAAAATATTATAATAAACAAAACAGAGATTTTTATATAAGTAATGGTAAATTAAAAGTAACGATTGTTATTTGACGTGTTTTTCAATCTACTACAGGATGTTCCAAAATTTCCGTCCATTTTGTTTTGATTTTCGGAACAAGCTGTATAAAAGATGATTTACTGTTGCACTTGTTAATTAGACATTAAAGTGGATGTATTAATGTAGATTTGTCGTACTAAATACACTAAGGTAAACTATTAAATGAATATTTTGCAGCATTTGCACGTTCGTTGTGACAATAAGAGATGTGGTATAAATGAAAACGTACAAAATGGAGGAGTAAATGATTCTTACTGACTTTGGTGCTGCTTCCAGACAATCGTAACTGATTCTGGTTTGTGTTTGACTTATTGCCCGTTGATCTGAAATTAAACACAATCTATTTAGATTACTTATTCAAATAGAAACTTTTTAATACCAATGACTAGCTTTCGCCCGCGACTCCGTACGTGGAATTGAAAAAAAACAAACTAAGTAGCCTTAATTTATTTTAAACTAGCTGTTACTCGCGACTTCGCCCGCGTAAAATTAGAAAATAATAAAAAAATATAGCCTATGTTACTCACAGATAAATTACTTTTCTAACGGTAAAAGATTTTTTAAAATCGCCCCATTAGTTTTTGAGTTATTTGAATACATACAAAAATTCAAAAATACAAATCTTTCCTCTTTATAATATTAGTATAGATATAGATTACATTTCATCTTTTACTCTATGTAAAGGTTGAAATTTTGATGATCCAACTAGAGTTTCATCAAGTAAAGGTTGAAACATCATCATCTTCAAGGTTAAAGATAAAAGTAGAGAGGTAGGAGTAAGAGAAAGATAAAAGAAAGGTTAAGAACTCACTTATGTTTGTCATCATCGGTGTCACTAGATCGGGAGTCAACGGAGAGTTCACTGGAAGACTTGTCCTCTTTGCGTCGCCCGTAGTACCGCGCCACTGGCTTGCTGTCACCTTTGTCGTTACTACAACAGTAATAATTATCTATTAAAATTGTTATTAACTCAAATACTATAAATGTAATATCAAATATCCATTGATGGACTTCACTTCAGTTACACAAGATAAATACATCAGCTTACCTTTCATATGACATCGACCTCGAATTATTACGGTTCACATTACTGTAAGAAGCCAGAATATACTGTGTTAGTTGTAACTATGTATGGATTGGTTTTAAACATTTTTTTTTATTTATCTTATGACTTGATATTACTTCAATAATCATTCAGCTGTAATCTAATTGAATATTGCACGTCTTAAAATTTAAATATAAAATAACAATTAAATTTATAGAAAATACTTATCCAAGTTTACGTTAAAAAAACTACGTAAAATATATTCTTTAATGTATTATGTCTACATTTCTACAAACAAAAATGAAAATACAAACTTTGTAGGGCTGCGGGATCGTTTACTTTTAAAGGTCTGGGACCTAGACCTTGATCGCGACCTTTTGTATGGACTGTAGGACCTTGAGCGTGACCTTGATGTCGCGGATCTTGAACTCGGGGATATCGATTTCGAACGAGACTTCCTATACGAGCGCGATCGCGACCTTGACTTGGATCGAGAGCTGGGACGGGATCGTGACCGAGATCGAGATCGAGACCGCGATCGAGAATATGATCCCGATCGCGATCTCGTCCTAGACCTCGCATCTGGTCCGCGCGGTCCCATTACTGGTCTCGGGTATTTATCTGCCAATGGTGAACTGAAAAAATGTTTACAAGCATGTCTTTGAATTTAATTTAGATTTAATTTAGTTTGAATTGATGTAATAAACATGCTTTTAATAAGTCTGTGATCATATAAGAAAATGATCGTTTAGATAGGATTGTTATAATTTCTCATTTAACCTCTATTAAACCTTTTTTTGGTATTGGGGGGAAATCTTCCAAAGATACCCTGTCTTTCAAAATCAAAATCTATTGTAATCTTACCTTGCTTTCGACGGTTTCCTAGCTACCTCTGCATACAGTTCTGTCTTCTTTAGGTTATGTTTCAATTTATCCACATACAGCGGTTTCTGTGGCTGTACTATTAAAACAAAAATAAAAGTGTTATAATTGTTGATTAACAAGATTGTTGACACAAAATCATGTGCAGTCAAGTAATTATTTTTACTTAAAAGGATGTCCTAACAAGTACTTATTGTAAACAATATATGTGATTTTGAAGTATCAATATTTATTTATTTACTAGCTTTCGCCCGCGACTCGCAAATTAAAAAAATAAAATAAAAACTAGTACCCTATGTGTTGTTTTAGACTATCATCTATGCCAAATTCCATCGAGATC
The DNA here is from genome assembly GCA_003118335.3 of Papilio memnon. Lineage (NCBI taxonomy): Eukaryota > Metazoa > Arthropoda > Insecta > Lepidoptera > Papilionidae > Papilio > Papilio memnon. The sequence goes on along the minus strand of LD688931.1, from coordinate 2,877,561 downwards.
CATTCAGCCGTTTAGGCGGAAAACTCTAACAAACATCCATCTAAACTTTCGCATATATAATATGACTTCGCTCGCGTGAAATCCATCCAGTAGTTTTTGAGTTATTTTAACCAACAATCCAAAAATACAAATCGTTCCTCTTTATGATATTAGCATAGATTAGTAAGAAATAACAAGTCTTACGTGGCTTGTCTTCGTCGTCTCCGCCGAAGGAGGTGATGAACTGTATGTTGTCTGCGGGCGAGGGTGAGCGCGAGGGGGAGCGAGAGGGTGAGCGCGAGGGCGCACGCGTGACCACCCTGGGACGCGGCGCCGCGTAGCTCGGGGGAGATACAACGCGTGTTGCTAACTTCTTGTCACTGAATATCACATATAAATACATTTTATTTTACCTCAATGTACTTTTCGTTCCTTGCTTTTATACTATTTGCTACTTAGAAAATAGCTGCTGTCCGGTTGCATAATAATGGAAACCATAGTAACTAAATATTATGGAGGCCAAGACCCACTGTGGGTCGCAGCGCCAGCACAGTAAGAAAGTATAGCAACTAAATGTTCAATCAAAAGTGTTCATTATAAACATGTCATACTAACCGATGTGCTCGTCTCTCCCTTCTGCTTTTTCTTCCAGAATACATGGCCTTTTCCTTCTCTTCTCTTAGCAGTTGTTTCTGATGTTCCGCTTCATCTGCGTCTCCAGTAAGGAATGAGAACAGATCACATCCCGCCATACCAAACAGTGGACCCACTGAATTCAACTCGTGTGCCTGTGCTCACACAAATATACAGTTAATATTCTGATTTGAAGTTTATTGTCTCTATTATACATTGAAAACACTTTTTTTTTTATCTTAGAATTTAATTATAATATTAAACAAATAAGACAAAAGGAGCTTAAAATTAATTATAGCGTTAAATTTTTTTGCATTTAATATTGATAACTTTCAAAATATATAAAAACAAGTTAAATGCAGAAAAACATGTATTATATGATCCAAATAAAGATGTTTTTATTTAGTTTATTAATGAAAATGAGCTGACCTGCGAGGGTTCCATCTTGTTGACATCAAGGCTCAAATCTACATCAATCATTTCCAAATCTGATTCATCATCAGAATCTTTAGCTTCTGCTTGTTTTATCTCAGGGCCTGGAATTTAACACTAAATGCCATAAGAATACCCTCATACAGTAACAAATGCTTATCCCATTAGGTACCCATTCATATCCTTTTATCAACGCTGATTGAGGTTTTAAATAAGTAGGGCTGAATCTACCATTGGAACTAGATGGTTCTGCTCCTGGATCACTATAATTGTAGGCTATAGCAGCACCCATCCCTTTCTTTTCACCAAATTTCTCTTTCTGCATCTCTTTCTCATCAATGGTGACACCAAATTGTTCTTCTATGGCTAATTGTTGTAAGAATTTGTCTTCACCTGAAAATATCATTTTTGTCAGCTTTACACTAAACTTAACTATGGATCATTTTAAGTTTTATTAGACTACACTTAAGTAAAAATACTTTAGTACTTGTTTTTAATACAATTAAGGACCAATTAGAGGAAGGTCTTGATCATGTAAATATTAATGTGATACATACTTATTCCTAAGAATACATTTTGTGCAAGAATTCTATATCTTTCATAGTTGCATTGCCTTTCTTCTTGTTCAAGTTCATCTGGTGGTATGTCTCGATTTTTTACTTCTGGTATGTGGTCCAAGTGAGCTCTTACATCAAATCGGTCTATCATATTACTGCCATCACCTTGCCATGGCATCCTGTATAATTTTATTATTTAAATAGAAATAGATCTGTCTGGATAACGAAAACCTGTACACTACTATATATCTTTTACTTAATTAAATGTTAACTCACATTATAGCAGGCCCCTCCCCCGCTGCAGCAATAGCAGGATCCAAATGTATTTTACACGGACGCCCATGAAGCTGTAGAAACTGAGTAGGTTCAGCTTTCTAAAATACACAGAAGTAAATTCTTTATCGAAGACGATGATAAAGTAAACTATCCAATAAATATGAACAATCATTACAATTTTTTCATAGAAATCTTTACGCCGCTCCGCTCTACGTTGGTAATCCACAATCAACCCACGGATCAATCTTTCCTGCTTACGAGCTTCGTGCCACATTTTACAATATTACTTATATTAGTGACACCAAAAAAGAAAACCATTTAGATCTGTTTTTCACTAACAAAAAACAATTCACTTGAAATACATTCGCATTCAGTTTCAATTTGACAAATTCGCCATTTTTAATTTTTCGATTTCACCGCCATAGAGTATGTAACCACAACAGGATGAATTAAAATAAAATAAAACCGTTAAGCTCTATGATAAGATGAGGTAAATAAATTGATATGTTAAAATATGGCTTTATTCTCAGTAAAAAAAAAACTATTTATTTTATCTTATTTGAACATCATTTAAATTTTTCTTCTCATAACAATACTCGTCAACTGCTTGCGCTCTCTTTAACCGAAAACTGATACGATAGTACCTTGAGGATAGTATGCTTCAGAACTTAAGAATACTTTACTGTTTATTTAAGGAATTCCTATTAAAATCATCCTTGTAACATTTAAAAATATCTTCAGCCTATCTAGTAATAGACCTAAGTAATTTACAATTACTAGTAAAGGTGGTTGTTAAAAGTATTAAAACTAAAATATTTTTTTATTATTTATTTCACGGCATAGAGAAATATTTCACTATTTATCTCTGTATCAAAAAAAACTTCATTTTCAATTTGATATGGTTTGCAAATTGTTAACCATTCCATAAATTCTTCAAAAATATCTAAGCACCCTAAAGTATCGGCCATACTTCTATTAGTTACAATAAAGGTGCCTTTCTTAATATGTTTCTTAAAAAAATACCACATTTCTTTGTGTTTTTCAATATCTACAAAAAAATCTAGAACATTGATTACAATTACATCAGATAATTCAACAATATCATGTGAATCCATAACATCAGAATGAATAACTTTTATTCTATTTCTATCCATTGAAAAATGACTTATAATTTTTTCTTGAATGTCACAGCATTCCTTGTTCATTTCTATTCCAATTATTGAACTTGCATTCGAAAAGTGATAAGCCTGAAATTTAGACATATTTAATCACACATAAAATAATAGAATCACTAATAATTATTCAAAACGAATAACATTTTTCACTTACTCCATATAAAACTGCTCCAAGTCTTGACCCAACATCTAACAACCGTTTAGATTCTAAGTCTGCAGGTAATAAAACATTAAAGATATATTGTAGAGTTTGTCTGGACATTGAATGTGAAGTATAGATCAATTCCTGAAAGTTAAACAAAGTTAAACCAATCAACTTTAACTTTAAAATATATCAGATTACACTAAAAATATTACCTTGATGTTTCTGGAGTTACAATCAATACAATAGTGTTTTTTTAACATTCCAGTTTTTACCAGAAATTCAACTTCTTTTTCATCATATATAAACTCATCTATATGGCATGTGTTAGCTTTGGTGCAGTCAGCCTGGTCTCCAACAATGGGAGGCACTATGTTCTCCGATGGCATTTCTCCTTCAAAAGGCACAAGCTTCTTTAACTCCATACCAATTTTAATTAACTTCACCTCTTTACTATCAAGATCATTTTTAAATTGTAAATCTAGAATTATAATAAAACATAGGTAGCATTTTCGACTAAAAAATTAAGTAAACATAGTAATTAAAATATAAGAATAGAAACCTTTTCTATAAGCACGAGACGAAATCCAGTTTTCGACTACGTTTAACTGTGTTTCATCTAAGTCTGCAAATAGTTCCAACAATCGGAATTTTATATCAAGTACATCGTCTTCGGACATGTTTGGTGTGATAAGCGTTAACAGATTTAAATATAAATAAAAACTCGAAAACTTTTCACATATAATGAAAGAATATAAAATATGCTTATTACAATAACCTTAAATTAGAGTAAGAGGAAATATATAAAGTTAATGTTATAGATTAAATTGACAGTTGATATTTCACCAACACCATAAGTAAGACATAGATTATATAAATCTTGTAAAATAACCGTTAATTTGTTGTACGTCTCATTCTAGTTTTTTGATCACATTTAGTTCTAGGGAAATTTCTGGGAACATCATAGTTCACAGTTTATTTGAATTAATATAGGCAAATTGCGAATTCGGTTTTTGTGGTTCCATATTTTGGGTTTTACAAAAAGTAACAGTGTTAAACACTGCTATCCGTTATAACTATATAACTGTTAATTTGGAACAGCTTTTATCGGCTGTTTTCGTTTTGGTTTTCCGCCACTTCGCGGAAAAATAAAATAAACTCACAGCATTTCGCAGATCGGAGTTAAAGTGAGTTCTTACCTCATAGTTTTTATTTATAATTATCTGAAGATTTAATGATTTATTATTAATAATTAAATATTTGAAACATAATTGTCATGTTTCGTTCTTGAAAACACTTATATTTTACATACAACTAAAAAGTGTGTTGTGTTTTTGAGTGTCGTTATAAAGTTAAAGAAATCAGGTAGCAGGATGAATATTAAACAAAGTATCCGCTGTAAGAATATTGGAATATGGATATCAGAGAAAAAGAGTCAAAAACTAAACTGGAAGGAACTAATTAAAACTTGTAATTCGCATGGTTACAACCTTATCAAGGTAATTATGTGTATCGTATTATTTTAACTACTGTCCTAATGATCGGTCTACTGTTTCGAGTTTATTTTTATTTGACAAACATTTTTGCAGTTAGATTTGGAAAAACCTTTGGAAGATCAAACAGAGTGTGATGTTTTTCTTCATAAATTAACCGACGTTATAGCTGCATCTGATCAAGGAGATTTAAAGGTACTATTGTGAATTTATTAATTAAATATTACGTCATTTAAATGACTAATGACATGGTGACTAAATTTGGGTATTGGAATTTTAACTTTATAACTAACTTAGTTTTCCTAATGTAAATTATCTTTGCAGGCACTTCACATTATTTGTAATGTACAGCAGTATCTATCAAATCATCCAAATACAACAGTAATAGATCCAATTAATGATGTCAGAATCTTGCTGAACAGGTAAGAGAAATGAATGGTTAGAATTATTATTAACCTTATTTCTTATCTTTCTTCATTTTATTCTTAGAATAGCACACAATAGTAGGGTCATGGTATTTTACTGTTAAGCTATATCATACTGCAACCAGTACTGGAATTAGGATAGGTCACAGTTTGGTGACCATCCAGGGGGCTGGACAAAGAGGGCAACAATTAATTTACACTGTCTCATAAACCTATTAATCAGCCTCAATAGCATGGAAAAAGGGGGTGCCTAACTAACTAAGATGGATGTGTCATAGAAATTTCGGCTATGGTGCTGTTATGCTAAAACTGGTACTGATTGCAACAGATGTTGGTGATTAGCATAACACATACTTTTGTTCAAATATTATATTTAATACTGACTTATTCATTTTCAGACATTGTTATTATTCTATATTACAAGAGGAATTATCACTTCAAAGACATGGAATATTTACACCAAATTTTGCTGAATTCAAGACATGTAATGTTGAAAAAAACATTGAGATTATGAGGCAATGGGGTGTTACGTTTCCTGTTATATGTAAACCGACAATTGCACATGGTTCTAAATCTGCTCATGAGATGGTTCTTATATTTAACAAAAAAGGTTTAAACGCCTGCAAACCTCCTTGTGTGGTTCAGAGTTTTGTTAATCATAATGCGGTTCTACATAAAGTTTTTGTGGTGGGAAATAGGTAAGTTAGTCATAACTCCTACTAAATATGGGCACACTAAGTAATTTTGTTAACAATATTACTTCCTAGACATTGTATTTTGTTAAAGGGAAGTAAATGAAGGTTAAACGCCACAATGGTTAAAGTTTTTTATAAAAGAAAAAAGTTAAATGTAAGATGTCTTATTGGAGTTGCGGGCAGCTGGCATGTTCTTTGTGCGATATAATTTGATGTATATTTTCTTCTATTTGTTTGTACTATGGTGTTTTTCTAATGACTGTTTACTGTTACTTCCAGATATCACATATGTCAGCGGCCAAGCCTTAAAAACTTTAATGCATCAGAAGATTTAGAACCCATATTTTACACAACTGGAGAAGTTTGCAAAGCGGATAGTCGGTCAACTTTATCTATATTAGATCCACACGATAAGCCTGATATTAAAATGAATCTAGATGAGAATAAAATAAAACCTATCATAAGGTTACTAAGAGAGAAAATTGGCTTACTATTAACTGGTTTTGATGTCGTCATAGATAATGCAACAGGTAACCATGCAGTTATAGATATTAATGTTTTTCCTAGTTATGATAATTTTCCAAATTTCTTTGACCACCTTTTAGATTGTATTGATGAAACTGTTAATAAAAATTCTAACGGAGATATTTATACAAGTTTGAGTGATAGTGGCAATGATTACTGTTGTAATCGCATTTCAAATGGTTTTATTAATGTAGGTCAAAGTACAAATAGGTTAAGTGTGAGTGGAATGAATATAAATTGATATATTTAATTGATTTACTGAATGAACTGCCATTTCAATGTTATATTAATTTTAATATTACTCTTATTGTGAATAACACTGGCATATAAAATATTTTTTTTTGTTTATTTAGTTTTCAAAGAATAAGAACATCTTTTGTACTTTTTTTTGCAATACATTCACATTTAGATATAGGTACTTAATCTTTGTTGTAAAACTACAGGAGTAAATATTTTTTTGTAAAGTGAGTACTTCCGTATATGCTTTAGTGTTCAAAGATAACGTTATTTAATGTTGTGCCAAAAGTCACTTATGGTTGTTTAAACATTATTTTTAATATTGTATTTAAAATGTGGTTTGCATCTTGTATGAAGTATACAAAACTTTTTAAAGTTTTTAAATGTAATAACTATTTGCAATGTTCATATATGTAAATATGCCTTACAAAAATGAATGCATGAGTTCAAATAACTGACTAATTTATATCTAATCAGAATTTTTATTTTAGCTTAAGATGTATTTGTACAATTATTAATTGAAATTACATTTATTTGAATTGTTGAGCTTAAACATTAAAATATTATATTAAAATATGCGCACAAGAATACATATGTGCAATAATATGTTTCAATGGATGTGAATTGAGAAGCAAAAGGTTAGCGTGGTATGGACATGTTATGCGACGAGACGATGGGGACATAAACTAGAAAGTGTTAAGAATGAATGTGGATGGCTACAAAGGAAGAGGAAGACCGAAAAAAGTATGGATGGATTGTGTGAAAGAGGATATGCTTAAGAAGGGAGTGGATTCAGATATGACGGCTGATAGAAATCTATGGAAGAGTAGCACATACTGTGTTGACCCTCCGTAAGGGATAAGGGCAAGTTGATGATGATGGATGTGAGTTTATGTATGGCTTTTATTTTTGTGATTGTATGAATTATTACTTTGAAAACAATATTTAACTATATGTTCTAGTTTATATGTACTGAAATACAATTCAACATTATGATTATCAAATTACTTATATATATCTATACATATAAATTAGAGTGTCTGTAATTTTAAA
>LD688931.1:2810828-2822196 GCA_003118335.3 Papilio memnon | reverse complement strand
AAATTATGTACATATGAAAAATCGAAAATCACATTGGTACACGGCAGGATTCGAACCCAAGACCTGTAGATTACAAGTCAAGCGCTTAAACCACTGAGCCACCGACGCTCCCGCAACTTTTGATATTAAGTTATGTTAAAATAACTAGCATTGATTTATAAACTTCGAAACTTACATTATAGTAATACTAATATGCTCAATGTGAACGATGATCAAGGTAAAAGTATTTTTGACTCCATTTTGATTGTGCCAAATTTACTACTTCGGGGAACCAATTCAGTTTTACGAAGAAAATACCGATAGTAATGATTATCGCAAATATAAATTGTATATATTTATCTTATAAAAGTGGCAGACTATACATCATGTTTTTAATCATTGTAATAATTAGGCGGGCGCTCCCACAATCATCGAGAGAGGGACTTATCACGAAGTTTCGTGACGCAGTACAGAAATGTCCGCGGTATTTATTTACCGGCTTGACTTTGGCGTAATTGCCTCGTTTATTTGTTTCTGGCAACACTTCACATATTACACTAAGTCTCTCTGGTATTTTAGTAGTTCAAAGGAGATAGTTATAGCCATACCTAGTCACAGTTTAGATAATGGGTTCGATTGATAAAAGTTATTTAAACATATTCCACCGGATGTTTACTAGCGATGGTCCAAAGATGGTTCACACTATTTTAATATCAGCCAGTCTACACTACTCTTAAAGGTTGACTTCATTACTGAACGGAAACACCGACCACAGTATGTTATTCTACGCAATACTATAATGGCGTATGTCTTGTTCGTTACATTAAAAAAAACATCATCGTTTTGTTCTTTAGATCCGTCTCAGATTTGTTCTAGTAATTTTTTCTCTCTGAATTAGTTTAGTGATGGATAAAGATTAATGAGCAGAAGCACTCCATCCGAATTGAACGGATCTGGTTTGAGACATTATTAGTTTTCCTTCTACAGTCCGTCTTTCGCAGCGAGCGTAATATCGGAAATCTAATTGCGATATTTATTCATGAGTCTTCGAAGACGTTTTATTAAAAAAAAACAATGAATTCAAAAAAGATTCACGATTAAAAGAGGAAGGAAGCTTTGGTTTGGTCTTTGATTTTTATTACGTGATTAACTGTATTGTGGTAGATCACATTTACACACAAATTAAAGTTTAGCACCATATGAACTTAATTTATTTGTTACTTTGGACTAAATTGAAAACCTTAAACGATTAGAAGCATCTAGAGCTTTTTGTTTGGATGATATCTTAGTCGGTTTTAAATTAAAAGCAAAAAATCACAAATAAGAGAATTTATTCGAGAGATACGAAGAGAGAAGTGAGTCGTTTCATTTATGTAGAAAGACCAACCGAACAGGAAACTTAAATTTATGTTTATGATATGAAAAAGTTACGTGGTCGAACATGTTCAGGTTCTGTATACGGTGTGTTGAGACAAGGTTTTTCTTAATGTTTTTCGGCACACCACTAACTCGTCGGTCGAGTAGCAGTGTGAATGAAAAACTGTCAATTAATTAAAAAGATTAATTTTCATAAATAAAACATTCTCTGGTTTCAACTTTTATGTTGTGCTTTTATACTTTGAGTTGTCTTGTTAAATTTACTCGTGGGAATATTCTTGTACTCAGTAAAACTTTGATCAAACCCTAACTTAATAAGTTAGTTGAGAAAATTTATATTTACCGTACATACATAGATGCATCTATCTAAAAAAGTGACCTTATTCAATTAGGTATTTATAATACAACAGTTTATTTTGAATTTACAAGCACCAAATATAAAAGCATATATTATTTTTGATAAAGTGAACTTTTAAGTCAATGTCTGCCTATATATTAATAAACTAATATCAATCACCATGATTTAGTAATCGTTGGAATAATTTAAATACGCCGTAATTCGAAAATTAATAGCGATAAATCTTCATAACCTAGATACATTTAAAGCGACATTTAACCTCAATAATTACCCCCTAATTATGTATTGGCGAGAACGTTACTGTGGCAGGGGCCAGATAAAATAGCATCGAACAAAATACCATTTTATCACTTCACCACATTCGAGAAAACATTCACACCAAGATAAAAACTCACAACACTCACACATATCGTTTATTCACCTGTTACTATGGTAATGAAAGAGGCTTCGTTGTGCAGGTACGAGTATCTTCTCCCACTACTGTAAGACGCAATAGCGCTGTCTCTTTCCCTTAGCTAACTCACGAATGAGACGGTTGATGACGTATGTTGAGGTAACGCGTCGGTAAAACAGCTCACTGCCGTATCGACCGTACAACTGGATCAACGGTCTTTACTCTGACTCGAGAGACTTAGTTTTAACTTAACAACGTACCACGGCGTTTGTTTTATCCGGCATTTAACGGTCAAAATTCATCAATGTTGTGTTAAACACGTCACAATTCGTGTCAGGTACCGTAAGGATCGCTACAGGAATACCTTGTGTCAGTTATAAGTGTTGGTTTGAATCGTTCTTAGCGTATGTGCCTCTAGAGGCTCTAGTATTGAGTGAATGTTGGCTTAAATCACGCCATGTACTTCTGTGCACAGTAAGTTCGTTAAAAGTGCCTGTGTTCGAATCGGTGGTGAAATAAAAAAAAGGTTTTATACGTTTTTCGCTCGTGTTTTGTGTATAAGTGCCCGTAAAGGATTTTTGAGATTCATATCAACGTGAAAGAGGGTAAGTCGTTATACGTAGTGTGACTTTCTAGTTTCTAGTAATAAAATAGGGTCTCCTTAGTGAGCAGGCCTTAAGAGGCGCTCAGATATGGCACGGGGCGGTACAAGGCTCCACAGCTTCAACGAACGTGTTTATAAAAATGCCGTTCTTTGCCACGACTTTGTACAAGCGATAGTTTTTACATGAACATTATTCTGAACATCAACGACATTTAAAAGAGAATCTTAATAAATGCGATAAGAGTCTAGAGTCGAGTTTATCTGTCATTGAAGAGTTATTTCAGTTGAAGACATTGCAAAAGCGATTACTAATAAACTAAACCTACTATGTTTTTTTAACTATGTTTTATCCATAACATATACATCGAACATAATTAAAATGATGCTATTGCGGCAGATGTACATCAAGATGTACAGTTAGATAAATTCAATCACGGATACCGGTTAAAAATTCATATAAAAAGAGCGTGTTCTTCAGATCGTATTTCGTGCGTGTTCTATAACTTAGAATATTTGCCTTAAAAAGGACATCAACGCGCAACTTGTATGAACGTACAAACGTCTACGCATCGTCCTGAATGTTAAAAAGGATTATCAGAAAAGCCTATTTATTTGTTTATGTTAAACATACTTGAGTTTTTATTATTGATAAATATTTCTACTTTTATTTGACATGAAATATGAACATCACGAATACATTCTTGGGAATGTCATCTTTTTATTTTGGCGCCTTTTTTAATTAAAGGATATGAGTTATTTAATGTGTAGCTTTATTGTATAACAAAAACTTTAAACACGCCCACAGGAAATGAGATCCATGGCAATTTATGCGCACCGAGTACTCGCAAAATAAACAATATTGAAGTAAAAGTATTGAGTTTGTTTTTGCTTGTATTTTATATTTACTTTTACTGCATTAAAATGATCTGATGTTAAAACTAAATATAATACAATTTGATGCATTATACTTTTTACTAATATTATAAATGTTACTTCCGTATGGATGGATAATTGTTTGTACTATGTATCCTAAGCAAAACTTTGAAACCGCCTGAATTAATGTGTTTACCATTTAGTAAACCTTTTGTCATACTAATCACGAAAAACAAATGCTTAAGATAGTTAAATAGCCTTACAATAATTAACATTGTGAATCCAAGTCGGTGACTTTGTGCACAATTTTGCTTCCTTTTGTGTTAACGTCATTTTATAATTACCTTTTCAACTCTTAATTGGCATTTTTATGGTTAATTATTAAAGACATTTCGCGGTTGATCTGAAAGACATTTTTATGATACAAATCGAAACTTGGGATGTTCTGTTTGTCGGGTTGAATGCCATAACTGCTCGGAGTTAGCTGTTTGGGATTTCCAGCATTTGCTGAATTGCTTGATTTTAGAAGTTTATAGCATTTCTATAGCTATCTGTTGCAAATATTCGATATTGGTTTTTATCATAATCTTTCTAAACGTTCCCTTACATAGTAAGTATAACAGACCTAGCTTTATTTCTAGACATAGAAAAGTCTAGAACTAAGTGCAAGATTGTTGAGACGGAAGTTTATCCGTTAGCCACCGAGTTCAACTAACGCGTATTGACAATACTTAGACTAAAGTCAACTTGCATGTTTATATTTTTCTATAAGTAATATTGTTTTAGATTGGAAATTGATCATTATCGAGCCGCTAATCGAGAATTAAATTCGATCTATACGTTTCATTAAACAAAACAGCTACGTGTCTTACTTGCGAAGTCTCAAATAGCCATTAAATAGATTCAGAATTTCCATTCAAAGGTGCCTATTTACATAACACGCTTACATTCGCCCTGTTTCGTTATCATTGTTTGAAGAACTGAGCACGAAATTTATTTAAATATGTAATATGGAATTATGTAGATTCAGAAATAACAAATAGAATATTAAATACCAGTATCGTATTTAGTTTAACCCGACTTTGAGGCTGTCGTTAAAGATAACGCCAAATCTGTTATAAGGTTTTGTCTTGGGTTCGGATGTTGGGTTAACGGGATTACTGTAAACTTGCTTAATGAAATTTCATTGTCCATTTAAATGAGAGCTTCAAAGTTTTTAGAATTAATAACATTGTGACGATTTTGATTATACTGTTTTGTTTATTTTAAAACTAGTGTTCGAAATAATGGACATAAAAGTTGCAATTTTTACGTAAAAGAGTTTGGCTATAACATAAAAAGGAGGCAGCTTCGTAATTACTATATTATTAATTCAGTTGGTAAAATTACTGTAACTACACTTTAGATCTGTGTTGAACAAAACAAATGAAGTTTCCAGTACTTCAAGCTTTGTTTGACTTCAAATTCGATTATAATCCTTACAAAGTAATTAACTGTGCGAGATAAATTGTTTATTTACTTGTAATCTATACTAATATAATAAAGCGTAAACACACACTTCTTTGTGGTGTAAGATGTCAGCAATTACGGCATATTTTTCAATAATTCTTTTTTTAATAAAAACCCCTACAATTATGTCACGCTTTAGGTTACATATTTTCACGCTATTAAACTTAAGGGGTAAATAAATTGGATAAAAACCTCAATGTTGGAAAGAGACCATCAGTTGCTGCCAACATCAAGGAAGCAAAACTGCCATAGTTGCTATTTGTGCCTTTGACATTTGTAACTGAGAATGTCACAAATGTAAATAATAAAATAAAGCTTTTATAATTTCATGCGGATGAAGCCGCAAGAGAACAACTAGTAAGTAATGAGGATTGGAACGTATTGTTTGGTAACACATTTCGCTAACGCAGTATTTTTACAGACGCTTCGCTTTCGCAGGTTTAAGTTCCAGTTGGTATAAAAGACTACCGTTAAGCCGTGTTATGTTTCATATGACCTGCACTCAGACCTTTCACCGTCGCCTTTTCTGTATTTATCTGGGATACAGGGCACGGTTTTTTAGGCCCTAATATCTAGATTATTTCCTCAGCATAGCATAATTCGATGTTTACATCTAGTTGATTTTTTTTTCATAATCTTATTCAAAAACAGTTCTTTGGCCAATGGTCAATGTATTAGGTACATTAATTTGACCTGATTTAAATGTCCAATATACATCTTAAGTTAACTTTAACGAACTTTTGGTTCCTGGCGTTGTTACTATAAATTCCAAAAAAATAAGTTCCAATGTTATCAAGAATAGAGAAATATGTTAACGTAAAAAACAAGTTTTGTATCGTTAAGCGAGTTATATAGATTTTAATTATCATCGAGTGTTAGAGCACGGAACTGGCTCCTCCGAATACTTGAAAAACGTGCTGCCTATTAACAACTTTTGTTAAGACCAACGCGAGAGTGAATAATGCCCTGTCTGTTACTAGTTAAAACATTTTTATTGGATCTAATTATTTTAAGGAATAGACCCCTTTTCCACTAAGCAATTAGTCGAACCACTGCTACTTATATAAGCAATAAATGTATCATTCCTACAGGCGCGACTACGAATACGACGTACAAAGTAAAACCGTCGTGCGCTGTAATTTGCTCAGTAGAAAGGGGATTTAACGACCCACGATAATTACTAAAGCGATAGTGATATAGCTCTATAAACAGTTTAGCTTTTTTAATTTGCATGAATTTAAAAATTTGTCCAAAGTCAAAAGTCAAGATAGGTAATTAAGATATTTTTTTACTTTCTACGTTCAATGAAATCGTTCGAGGCTTTTATAAAAACTTGTTTTGATAGTTGTTTCGAAGTTTTGATAGGTTTACGAGCAGGTGTTTTTGTAGAATGTTAATGTATTAAAGGATTCTATGAAAATTATTTTAAAATGTATATCTTGTTTTTGTAGTAGATATATTACTGTATTTGTTGTAAATTGTTTCTCGATTCTAATCGCAATCGTAATGAATACATTTTTATTTATTTATTTATTGCAATTAATCTATACAAACATTGTACATAAAACATACATAAAACATCTATAAAAAGAAACAACAATAAGTATCCCTTCGGGCGTGTAACATAATGAGTACAAATGCAGCGAAACCAACATTTGGGAATAACAACATAATACATCTAAAACCAAATCATATTTGCAACTAAACTTTATAACTTTTGAACTTACGGATCCGATGAGTTAGGTTCTGTGCTAAATTATACTTGTACCTATATATAAATGTGCATGATGTATGTTATTATAAAAGTTGTTTTTATAGCTAAACAATAAGCAACATTATTATTAACTGTTACCATCGGTCTTTAACCTCGTCATAAAAAACTTGCTATTGAGAATGATGTGTTCGCCCACGCAAATTCTTTATTTCTAGATTCGGTGCTTTAACATACCGCCTTTCTGTATATGGTATGGATTAACTATTGTTCTTGTATCGATTTTATTTATTTAATTCGTGAATTCCGTATTGTTCTACCGCAAGCTATTGACGAAGATGGGCTTATAAGGTCATAGTTTCAAATCCGTTATCTGAGTCGCTTTTGTTTTTTCATAAACTGAAGAATAGATGAAATTGTAAAACGATTAATTTATTAGAAGAACATTACAGTCATTTCATGTACAAATAATATTATAACTCGACGAATTGTTTCTTCGATATAATTTGATATCAAAATTCGACGCTTCACCTTTTAGTACCAACCGGTTTCAAATGCAGTCATCCAGGAAGTCCCTTGCCAAAGTTTTTGCGACATAAATTACGCGTGTCATCGTTTTTCATTACAACAGAATAACAATTTAATCACAGAACCCTTTTTAAGACCCTGCGACACTGCTTCTAATAATTTTGTGTTTAATATTGGCTGTTCAGTAAAATAACGTACTGATAATTTTATGCGATTCAAGGCGAAAAGCTCGCGCGTATCAACGATACGGTCGATGTCAGTTGACGCGTCTCGTATGGTGTGGAATCTCGAGAAAGTTGGCCAACGTTCGTCCAAGATCAAGTGGATGGCTCAGAACCTGTTTGAATCGGCAAGTGTACGTATCGCTACTGCGGGAATATACATTTGCCATTGGACCACTTGATACATTAAACTAGTTCCAATTTGAGATCGATCAAATGATAAGTTTTTTGGATTCTCAAATAGATCGGGAGATAACTGCTTAGACTAGTTTTAGCATTAGGCTGTTAGTCTTGTTTCATGTACGGCGTGCAGAATAGAACAGTCATTAAAATTTAAATCAAATCAAATTATAACTTTTAAACGATTTATAAACTTTTTGTTAACCTGTACTGAACAAGTTTTTGATGTATTCTGCGTCAATTCGAGGAAATTCATAAATTAATATCACGATATCAAAATTATATTTCATCGCAGAAAACAGAATTACTTCATTTGTCATGTGGTCGACTACTGAAACAGGAAAAACTGTTGTTGTTTACGTAATAATAAATGCAGTTTTAAAAGTCTTATTGATAAAGATTCAGGTAGACGGTACAATTTCATTTCTTAGAAAATTTAAACAAAATTAGCCACTCACGAGACAAAGTGAAAACTTAGGGGGTTTAAAAAACCTTTATTTGAAGTAAACAAAAGACGTCAAATGGTTGTAAAAACATTATAAGCAAATAGATATAAGGTATTGTTTCTGGCCGGGCACTTAAGTAGGGCAATGTCTACTCATAACCGGTAATTAACGAGCTATTAAGCTTCGCTTTCCGCCGTACCCGCTTTTTATGTTTAGCTTTCTAAGGCCGGCGTCACCTTCCCTCGTGTCTCATGCCTATTTTCACTTCAACCGTTAGTTAAGCGAGAGAGACTCGAACGGGAGACTATAACACTCTAAAGTGCCTTTAATAGACCTTTAAATGGACTCATGATGGAGACGTCTGGTTCTTGATACCGTTTGAAGTTATTTAACGTGTGTAATGTGCGTTAAAAGTTCGTAATATTACAATTTGCTCCAATAAAGTGGATTTTTGTTTTATTTATTGAATTAGGTAGAAACTTTAGAAAGAAAGGTTGAGGTGTGTTGATCTCTAGCGCTATTTCTAAATCGATGCTAGTTATTTTTTTTATACAATAAGGTGGCAAACGAGCACGCTGCCACCTGAATTCGCCGAAATGGCGAAGCGACCGCTGCCCATAGACATCCACAAATGCAGATGCGTTGCCTACCCTAAATCGACGGAGGAGGAGACCCACATAAAGAGGATGATCCCCTTCCTATGCGTCTCTTCCACCGTCAGATCCACTTTCCCATCCAGTCCTTTCCTTATAAGAAAAGGGTGGAACGGGAAAGGGACTAAAGTTGGGCCTCCGGCATCACACTCATCAGATGAAGCGCGGAATTGCTTCCACTTCACGCCTATCTTCTGTGTGGTCGTGGTATTGCACCGGGCGAGCCGACCCATTCGTGCTATGATGTTAAAGCGGGCTCTACCACTGTATTCCAGAAGTAGTTCTTTAAATGACTAACGCATCTGCGGTTCCTGATATTGTAACTCGATACTTGTTTGTCCCGTTATTCTATAAAAATGTTCCCGAAGTTTCCACATATAATACATTGATCGGTTTTATCTTTGTCCAAATTTGCGTGTGCCGCTACACTGCGCCCACTCGTCGCGCAGTCGTGCTTTCCCCTGGTCATTTGCCTTCCTTATCTGATGCTGTATGTTTTATCGAGGCCAATTTATCGACGTATTACTTAACTGTTTCTGTAAATACGTAATGTTTATCGTATGTTTTGATATAAATTATTTAATACCTGTAAATGGGAATGTGATTTATGTTGACGGTCAAATTTTATATTTTTAAAAGTTTGAAGCCAGACCGAAGACATTTTAAAAGTTATATATCTGTAGCAGGTCTTTTGCTGACTTGAATATGACGTAAAATTCGTTAAACATGTAGATAAAGCAACTGTTTCGACAAGCTCATAAATATTAAATGACAATAAACACTTACACAGTAAAAAGGATTGTTATGAATGTTTATTATCCATTAACGTAGAAGCAAAACATTTTTTGTAATAAGAATAAGTGTAAATATACCAATAATTTTGTTCACACGCTCTAACAGCTTCATTACTTATTATCGACCGACATCTCAATGTAATTTGTTACCATAGCGAAGGCGTTAAATGCTCAGTATCCGAAGCTGTGAAAAATTACATTTCGACCCTCCGTCTATCGTGCTAAGAAAAAAACTCCCGTGCGATTCCTCTCACGTGCCATTGTGAATTGTTCCAATCTAATGGCAACATTAAACTGTTGAGGTCGCATTGTAACCGCTATCGGTAATCTCACGACAATTGTGCTGTGCGCCGTACAATGGTACACTATCCCTCAAACTATTCCCTTTAGAGAATAGACTTGCTGAGAAAGGATTAGAAAATTTAATTGCTTTTGCCCTTTGTCAGTCGGCCATTGCTTGAGCTAACAGTACGACTATTTGCAGCTATTTAATTTAACAAAGTTACATCACCTCTCTTTATATAGTGTTTGTAGCCATAAAGGTAATAGCGTAATCCAATACTGTGCTCCTACGAATTTACTAGAAGAGCATCGTGTTCCTAAAACACAGTAAACATACGAGTACATGTCGAATACGGAGCAAAAGTGTTATGTAATTGAATTTCCCTAACAAACTTTCATTAATTAATACAAAGATTTTCAAGTAAGATAATGTTTTAGTCACTAACTATTAAGTTCTCGTACAGACGTACTGACAGTTTGTTTTGTTGTTGCCTAACTTGTCTTACTCTCGGACATTAAGATAATTGCCAATTTGTACACTGTTAATTGTTAGTTTGTTAACGAATGTTAATAATCACTACAGACTGTTAGGGGTACGGGAGGGCGACATAGCGCCCTAAAATTCCTGCTGTCTGTCTGTCCGTATGTATGCTTAGATCTTTAAAACTACGCAACGAATTTTGATGCAGTTTTCTTTAATAGATAGAGTAATTCAAGAGGATTGTTTAAATGTATAATATAGTAAAGTAATAATGATATTTTTAGAGGTTTTCAATGTGATGTCGCAACTAAACAAAATTTCGTTTCACTTGGACCCGTGCAAAGCCGTAGCGTGTTGCTTGTTAAATGTAAAGTGATAATTATAATTTGTTTCTTTAGACGATCTTAACGTTGAATCCCAAAATCAATTTCAATTTTAAAATATTTGTAAAAAAAAGTTATACGTGCGTAAGATGTTTCTGTTAGCGTGGTTTCGAAACTAGTTTTAGTTGGAAGCCAAGTGGTCCCATAAAATTAATAAGGTCACGGAGCCTACGCCGTAAATCTTTAAAGTATAGTATCATACATTGGGGATTACCATGGCTTATCTCTGGGACAAGTTGGATTTTTTTACCACATTCCATTCACAGTATCTGTGGAAGGAATAAGTGAAGCCGTTGTAACTTTAATACGACTACAAT
Organism: Papilio memnon; assembly: GCA_003118335.3. Taxonomy (NCBI): domain Eukaryota; kingdom Metazoa; phylum Arthropoda; class Insecta; order Lepidoptera; family Papilionidae; genus Papilio; species Papilio memnon. The sequence goes on along the minus strand of LD688931.1, from coordinate 2,811,106 downwards.
CTCATTTTAATGAGCCACTTGTTCTATTGTGTCGTTCTTACTTTCTCATTTGTAATTTTACATACACGATGATATACAGGGAAAGTAATGTTCATGTTGGTATATAAAATTATTTATATTTTTGTATGAAGATATATATGATGTAAGTTATAAAAGTGAAATTTTAACAATATTTAATTAAAAAATTATAGTAATTTCGATATGTCTGGTAGAGCCCGCTTTAACATCTTAGCACCAATGGGTCGGCTCGCCCGGTGCAATACCACGACCACACAGAA
>LD688931.1:2693722-2713812 GCA_003118335.3 Papilio memnon | reverse complement strand
CGGATGAAGCCGCAAGGGAACAGCTAGTTGAGAATAATTAACAAAGTCTTCGTTCTAATCTGAATTAAATTCGAAAGCCGTAAATTGAATATTATCAATCTATTCACTATTAGATTTTAAGTTACCTATGGATGAACGTCTCGTATACTGTTCGTGAGAAACCAATCATAAAAATCGATTGTATGCAAAATGTAAAGGGGTTTATTCGAAAAATTGCAACGTCACGTACATCTGTCTTCCGCTTGTGTATAAAGCTTGGAGATCACGAACGAAACAATACATTCGGCCGGTAGTTGATGAGGTTTCCATTTAGGAGGCAGCTCTCCGGTGTCGAATAGAAAATCTCGATGAGGTGAGTCGACATTTCCATTAGGAACTGGTCGTTCGTAGAATTTTTAAGTTGCACTTTGTCTGTTGACTTGACTTGTGTCTGTTTTTGAAACGCTATTTACTGTTAAAGTAGATTGTCTTTGTAATCGTTGCTGCAGTTATATTTTACATCTGAATTAAGCATTAATTATTAAGAAGTTAGTCGTCTTTAAGACATTTCTAATTCTAAATGCAGATGTTATAAACATTTTTCGTACATATTTAATTAAATAAAGTAATTATAGGTGGCAAATTCATTCATTCACGCTCACTAATTACGTTTAAAGCAACAATAGAGAACTTCGTATTCCACAATGTTTCTAAAAGCCGTGTTGTTTCAAGACGTTTCATTTGTTCTTTGCGTTGATTTATTGCGAGAGTTGTAATATGTTTTTATTTCTGTAACTTCAACTCATGAATATATTCAACATATAAAAACATTTTCCCTGCTTTGGACTGTAATCTCTTACGTACTTTACTTAACCACATTTGTCATATGAATGCTAGAAGTTAAATTAAAAAAATATATATAACTCCCTCGTCCAATCATGAATACATCTATACCATAATATTGTAAAGAGGAAACATTTGTATCTTTGTATATATTCGATTCACGTAAAAACTACTGGGCCAATTTAAAAAATTCTTTCACCATTGGAAAGGTGAGTACAATAGGCAGTTTTTTTAATATTTTTTAATTCACGCGGGCGAATTCGCGAGCAACAACTAGTTTTAATGTAAAATATAAGTATGAAAATAAAAGGCAAAACATTTTAAGGCAGTTTTACAAACTGAATTTAAAATGCGTCAATATCATTCGTAATAAGTTCAGCTTACTTGTACGATGTACCTTCATAGAAGTTATCGATAATACTCAGTACCAATGTCCACGTCCATATTACAATGTCCTTGAGGCCAGCAATCGATAAGTTTCTGTCCATTATTTAGTGGCTACCAACATACGATCAATACCTATAGCGTAGCAACGGTTTTCTAATTTCATATAAAATATAGTCATATTCAATACTATCTGTTGCTCGCGACTTCGTCCGCATGAAATTAAAAAAATAATAAAAAATATGGCCTGTATTACTCGTTGATAACGTAGCTTTTAATGATGAAAAAAAATATGAAATCGGCCCAGTAGTTTTTGAGTTATTCCAATGCATACAAAAATCCAAAAATACAAATCTTTCCTCTTTATATAATAATATGAGTGAATACAACAGGTGACTAAATAACATTACATGTTATACCCATTTCTTTCATTTTTACAAATCAGTTTTCGCCCGCGACTCCGTCCGCTTTGAATTTAACAAAAACAAAAGTAATCATCCTTTGTTTTCTTCCATACATATCTGCTAAAAATTTTATTGAGATTAGTTAACCCATTTAAGCTACAAACTAACAAACATCCATCCATCTTTCGCATTTATAATATTAGTAAGATATATTGTATGTCGTTCTTTGCTTGAGATGAGAAAATCAGATTCGTCAGCTTTAATATTGGCGCTTAATACATTAATGCTGAGGTTCTGATGTTTCCATTTATTTTATCATTACCTAGTGATTCATTACTGTCAGGTTAGGTTAGGCTAGAAGTAGAAAACTCTAGTTACGTAGTTTAGAAACGCATTTCCAGAAACCAAAAACACTAACGAGGGATTAAATGTATCTGGGAAACCGGCGATTAGACACATACAAAGCTTATCAATTACTATGTGTGGATACATCAATTATGTTCTGTGTCAAGATTTTGATCGTTATGGAAGTTCCACAACCTATAGGGCAGTATATTATTTTACTTTATTCCTGCATGTTTTAACATTCCGTTCGTCATCTCTGACTAGGGTCTGAACAAGATGTGAATACAAATCACCATATGTTAAAATAACTTTTATCGTCTTACAAGAATGGAAGTGACTATTTTTAGTGTAATGTTTTTACTCTCTTATGAGTATTTGATTCAACATCAAGGAAGCAAGGTTGCCATGGTTTGTCATCATGTCATGTCATTTTGACATTTGCAATTGATAATTTGACAAATGTAGGTAAACAATGAAAAAAAAAATTTATAATTTCACGCGGATGAAGCTGCAAGGGAACAGCTAGTATTTTATAAGTTTGATTTATTAATACAACTAGATAGAATATTAACGTACAAACTATGCAACAAACGAATTTCGTAGACATTTTGATTTTTAGATTTAGTTAACAATGATTTATTATTGATTAAAATATTGAAATATAAAAGTAAGTCAATCATAAAGGAGGTAAACGAACTCATATTAAAATAAAGGTAAAGTAATCTTACTAAAACCTCTTTTTCATGTTTTAGAATTCCTAAATAGTGCAGTTAATGTAACAATTTCTGTATTGATCGATTTACTTTTTCAATATGGTGACTCAATGTTTGTATTAATTATACTTAAAATAGCTGCTAAATATTTCACAATACCAGACCTTACTGCTTTACATTCTGAGATAAAATGCTTTTAACAGTAGGTGCTCATTAACACAAATGACAAAAATAATTTGTTGTTCTTAATTAAAAAAGGTAGGTTACACGAATAACAACGGAAATTTAATTCCTTAAAACGCCATTCCTCTTTACGGCAGAACATAGCATTTTTTATGAAACTTTTGTTTTAAAAACTATGTTGACAAAACTGTTTTCTCTGCCCACATTCATAGCGAAACTTATTGTTTCTTAAACCGTCCTATCTACCTATGTATATAAAATATTATATTATTATAGCAAATAATTTGATATCTGCCAGTTAAAGACATCATAATTTATTTCTTTAATCACATACAACTCTAATTTAAATTAATATTTTTAAGAAAAAGTAATCAATTGGTTATTAAACCGCATATTAATGTGGCGACCGTAAATGCAAATAACATAAAATAAGTTTTTATTATTATAAAACCATAGACAATTCCAATTAGGGTTCAGTTTACGTTACATATTACGTACATACGAGTAGGTAATGGATGACAGCGGTATCGTATGAATTTATCGGACGCTTTCAATCGGATAGTTGGCAAGTTACGACCGTAGCAATTCGGTCGCTCAAATGACAAGGCTTCCATTTGGATACCATTCGGTTACAGTTAAATATCAAAATAACTCAATCGACCTTCATATTACGAGCAGATTGGACGTAATATTTCGTGTAGATAATATAATTAACATAAACATAATTATACAACACTAGCTTTCGCCCGCGACTTCGTCCGCGTGGAATTAATAAAAACATCCATCCATCCATCGCTGTCGAACGGAATAAATAGTATCCTATGTCCGTTTCCTGGCTCTAAGCTACCTCCTCACCAATTTTCAGCCATATCGGTAAAGCCGTTCTTGAGTTATAAGTGGTGTAACTAACACGACTTTCTTTTATATATATAGACTTTAAAAAAAAAACAAATATTCAGTAAAATAGACACGACAGAATTCATAAAGATCATGAGCGAACTATGGGTTTCCTTAATAGCCGAGTGAGAGGATCATGAAGTTGTATTATTGCTACATAGAGGACTACATAAAACATGTTTCGGCTTTTACGATGCGTAGGCCACATCCTCAGGCCATCTGACCTTTTCATCCTTAGTATCTTGCTTAAAATTTACAACATCAATGTACAAAGTACAAATTTTGTTTTAAAGTAAATTTAATAGTTTTTTAAAGACCTTTGAACAATTTAAAAGTTACTGACTATATTTGATTATTTATAAAAATGTTCAGCGAACGAAAAAATGGAAAAGAGACGAAGCATGTTTCTTTACATTATTTTTTTCAAGTTACATTAATGAAAAAATTACATTTGAAAAAGAAGAAATAAACATTTTATAATATAGATTGTATAAAATGAACGTAAACATTGTTATGTCATCCATGTCCGCAATTTCAGTACGTAAAGAATAAACCGCAAATCAAATAATACCGCAGGTCCAATGTCAGATGTCTACTCGAAATAGAACGATCTTGATCTGAGAATATGACCCAGTTGTAAAACGAATAGTAGGAGGTTAAATTACATACAATTATGGCCACTATGTTATTCTTGTAATCAAATAATTTACGACGTTACGAGTGAGATATAGGTCAATCTAATATTTGAAAACATTACTATTGCCCGCCATTGTATTTTCTTATCCTAATATTGTTTTGGATACTCATTTAAATATTTCTGGAGCAATATTTAAGGCATTTTAGTCTATTCTTAACACCGTATGTATGTTATGATATCCTTTTTTGTGTTTTTAATTCTTTTTCGATTTTTCTTATAATTTACGGACGTAAATAATACATAATGAAGATTTTCTTTCTCAAAGTGATTTCGATAGACATCTGGATGATATTTTCGCCTCGTGAAAGATTTGGGAATTCGATTTCATCAAACATTCGAGTACCCAATTACTTAAGGAAAGTGCTGGCTTGAAGCGAATATCTTTAGCTTCATTAGGATCATACTAAAATAAGGCTACTTGCAAACTTTATTACATCAGATTTTATTCTTAAGTAACTAAATGTTTTGTGTAATTTACTAATATTATAATTGCGAAAGTTTAGATGGATGGATGTTTGTTAGAGTTTGTAGCCTAAAATGCTGATCGGATCTCGATGAAATTTGGCATAGACGTAGAGGATAGTCTGAAAGAATATAGGCTACTTACTTTTTTTTTTAATTCCACGTAGACGGAGTCGCGAGCAAAAACGTTGAAACTCAAGTAATGCTACAGTGTATAAAAAAAAATTGTTCAAAAAAATCAATCAATTGTAAAATCTAAAATTCCCTCATATTTCTCATCCCTATATGTAGTATATTCAAAAACTTATGTAATACGTACTCGTAGTTTAGTAGGCTTATGTATAGAGAATGTAAGCTTTCGTGTCAGAGGACAATCACACAAGCGATTGTATCGACATTTGCCGGTGCCAGCCTTCAAACGACACGATGACTCACCTCACCACAAAATCAATAACTTGTACCACACTTTAGCTTTTACTAGCTTTCATTTCCTTGACAATTGTTTTTTCATATTTTTTGTCAATGGTGTCTTATCAACTCGTACACTTATTTTTTAAATGTGAATGTCTCTTTTAAATTACATGCTTACTTACACCGTCGACTAAACTATCGCACAACTGTTGTGCGACTGTCGATTGTTGATATTTCGCAGACAATTCAACTGCTTAGTTGCACAAATAAAAATCGAGTATTGTGCGCACCTTCATAGAAGCTCATAGGAATCAAAGCGAGACTAAATAGTTGTTTGATAGTTTAGTTTCAGGTTTTCGCCCTCTCTAAATAATGAATTTGATTTTATTTCATTAAAACATACTAAAACATCTCTCCTTTGCATAATAGTGTAGACAAATAAGCAAGATACAACAAAATGAAATATTTAAAGACTGAATTTTAATCAGGAAAATACAGCGATGGTTTTTGTTCATATCTGTAAAGAAAAACATGGAAAATAAACGCTTCGTTTTATTACTTTCAAGATAAAATTTCCGGCATTGCGCATGCAACAGCCTTCGCCTATTTAAATATCAGGTATTGTAAGGTCAATTTCAAAAACGTTACCGATATTTTCAATTAAATTTAGTTTAGATAAATACTTCTTGGTATACGTTTCTTATACAAAATATTAAATTCCTTTACTATTGTGATAGGTGAAAAACTAATATTTTGATATTATATTAATTAATTTGTGCAGCATTGTTATTATTATTTTGAATTAAATCGTGATTCTCGTTTTCACATTTAGATTATTGTAATAAGTGAAGAATAATTTCTATAAAAGGTAAGACATTTTGTCACTTGTGTTTTTCAATATACTTTCCGGAAATTTGTTAAAACAAAATAATAAGAAAAAGTAAAATTTCCTTCACACAGATCTTAAAAAAAGACTTCACTTGAGTCGTGTATATCAACTGAGGAATGCGAAAGAAAATTTCCTTAAGTACGCTAAGTTAAATCAATTTCTAAGGGTCGCAGACATCGCGGTACATCCGTGTACAAAAGGTCTATCGCAATTCTTGAACCTTTGGACTTTTTTATCTTATTTTGATGTTTTAGGACTAATAAAAAGTTATATGTCAGTACTATTATTAGAATTCTTCTACTTCTATTATTATTATTACTAAAAGAGATAAATGTGTTTTAAAGAACTAATTCATCGTAAAATTAGATTGATAACTATTATTTATTCAACCACAATTTCAAATTTAGTTGATCTAAAAATCGGAAAGGTCATCCAAAAACCTGAATAAAAATCCATTTTTTCCGATGTTAAGGAATCGAATAATGGGTTCGTCCGTCAATCAACACGTATACATATGTATTTCTGTCTAGATTAATCCATAGCCTTAAGTAATGCGATGGTGTTGTTCCCATCAAGCCGTAAGGCACGAACGGAAGCTCGTCTCCTCATATAGATAAAGCCCTCTTTATTGTCTCCAGTAATTGAAAGGTCGGAGGTATTTCCCTCGGAGCTTTTAAATTGGTCTCAGCTGCTCGTTCAAACTGTAAAATAGCGCTTTCTTTGCTTAATATATTGCGACTATTCTACAAAATGACGACTTTGCTTTTTTATAAAGTAAGGCGCTGCAGCGCTTTTTTATTATTCTTTTAAAAGTAAATAGTCTTTGTTTTTTAAAGCCGTCAGTTCCTTTATAAGAGAAAGGTTTATTTTTATGACAACAATAATTAAAATTAACGTTTTCTTGTTGTTACAGTTAAAGTAATTCGTAACGAATATAAAACTAAATGTACTTTCTAGTTTTGTTTTCTATTAGAATCTTTGTTTGCATATTGAAATAAAAATAAAGTTTATTTATATTTAAAATTGAAATTATTTTCTCAGGTTATATTTTCTTAAGTATTAAATTATTAACAACAGTATTTTAGATTCTATTCATACCAATAATACGAACGGGTCATCTTGGTTGTTTGTTTACTCTGTGACTAATTAATGAACTACCCACTAATTCAAATATTTGGAGGTAGTTGATAAATTCTATTAAACTGCGTCTGCGTCGTATTTTGCAGTTCCAGCGCACACATTCATTGTTGTTTTATAAACGTAAACGATAGTAATTTGTTTTTAATGTAATTTCAAGGTTTTTATACAAAATAAGATAGTGGTGTTTTACTTAATACCTTTGTGATACGAACTAGTTCTTGTTGAATCGAGTGTTTATATGTCTATGTTCTGTAAGTAACCGTAATCTGATTCAATACATATCTTAATCATCTTAACTATTTTTAAGCTTAACCCTTAATTCGACGGAGTTTTTTGTTGAAAACAAAACTGTTTTTTTTTGTAAAGTCATATTTTTGCATATAAAATATACTACTTCAGTAGATTTTTTTTTAATTATCTGTTCGTCACACTGGACACTATCGAATTAAGGGTTAAATGGAATCTATTTCCACTATTAACTCGGTATTGTTTAATTAGATAATCGCCTATATATCCTACATTTTTGTTGTATCGTCATCGTAAATATCCACAGCCTGAATAACTACAAACTATGCCGTAATATTACAAAAATATGTTAGAACTATGATATAACCGTTGCTGATTGATGCCGATTAATAGGATCATCAGCCAAGACACGAATCAGTTGAATAAATAATGTTTATTATTTATCAACATTTAAATTGATATTACAACATGTATAAAAATAAAATATTTTTTTTATTCAACAAAAGATTGTTCTCTTCTCATTACGAACAATAAGCTTCAATATTAAATATGTCACATTTAAACTATCTTCTAACCAGCCAGTCTTACAATGCAATCTTTGTGAAACTCAAAGCAGGTTTCATTTACAACAATTACCATATAGCTTTAGGTGTAAGTAATTTATAATAACAATGTTTCAATAACCATGATTTGTCAAAAATCCGCACCAGGCGCCTGCACATTATAAAAGGGTTGACGTAAGTTTTAAACTAAAATGTATTTGAAATCGTAAAGTTTTTATAGTAAGGACCATGGTGTTTTCAGGGATAATGTGATAATAATTTTTTGTACAAATGTTTCAAATGTACATTATTTGTTCAGACAGCGACCTCGAGTCGATCCGCGCGCTGTTCAATGAGAAGGAGAAGGAGCTGTCGGTGGCGGTGGCCAAGGTGGAAGAGCTGACGCGGCAGCTGGAGGAACTGAGGAGAGGGCGCGCGCAGCCGCCGCCGCCCGCCGCACACGAGCTCGACAAGCTGCGACGAGAGCTTATGGTGAGATAATATAAACACGATAACTAAGTAATCGAAATACAGTAGACTAATATTTACACGTGAATATACATTTACTATACGGTGAAGGAGAACATCGTGCAACCTGCGCATATCAGGGAAGAAATTCAAAGATATGTGTGAAGTAAACCAACCCGCAATGGGCCAGCGTGGTTGACTAAGGCTCTGTCACCCTAACTTGGGATAGGCTCCAAACCCCTCAGTGGGGGCGTATAATGAGCTGGTGATGATGATTACGATTGGTGAACCGAGCTATTTATCATTTATTCTGTCTTTAAAGACGCCTTATAATAATGAATCCAGATATTTCCACATTTGGATTTTAAAATGGGTCGTAAGTACACGTTTTGTGACTTAATATTCTCTGTTTTCAAACTAAGAAATAAGGGTAATAATAAAGATACTTTTCTATAAAATTAAAGCATTCGAGTATAAGGAATAAAAATTCAACAAATCTTTAACCTAATGCCCGTTAGACGGTGAATAGATTTAAGTAGGCTAACAATCAAAAACCTTTTCAACAATGTATTGGAATCTTTGGAACGGACGTTTTATTCAAGAATAAACAATCAAGTTAAGTCGAGTATTCTCTCGGCTCTCGCTATTGCAAATAAACTTATATGGAATCCCTTTTCAAATTGCGAGCCCTTGTCAATGTCGGAACGTAAGGAATCAAGATTTACTCTAATTCCATCAACCAATCAGATTTCATAGACAGCACTTAAAGTAGCTTGTTTTTATAAAGATATTGTTAAATTGTAGCTATTAAATTAATTATTAATGCACTAAACATATATATATAAAATAGACAATTTGTCGATATGGGTATCTCGACGATTTTATGCAATTTTCTCAGGATATCTGCAAGCTGACAACATAAAGCATAGGTCGTTGTCATTACAAATATATTTCAAAGAATTAATTTGATTCCTTTTTTCGAGATAGCTCAAAATTGGCCAAAACATTTAACCAATTCTTTCGTCAACAATGTCGCAATGTTAATAATAATGAAAGACAGTTACTGAGTTATCATGGTTCCATTTTAATTTGATCCACAATAAAAGTGGAACAGGATAAATTAATGTTGACCTTTTGGCCGTCCGCTCGTCGTGGCTATAAAAAATTACTGCTAAGAGCTCCGAGTACCCCACTATTGTATTACGAGTACTACATTTGATTTCTAAAGTGAATTTTAATCTAAAAATAAATTCACTGCATCTCTATTTTATTTGATGAGGATTGAAGTACCAGCTCATATTTTCATATCTCACTATTTTAATTTATAATATAACTAACTTTCGTCCGCGACTCTACCCACGCGGAATTACAAAAAACTTAGTGTTCTTCCAGGCTATGTTATGCATCTATGCCAAATTTCATCAGGATCCGTCCATCATTTTAGACTACAAACTCTAACAATCAATACTTTAGTATTCATTTATATTATTAGTAAGAAGCAAGATTGTATAAAGACGATTCATTGTATAAAACGTGTCTATCGATTGATGAGTGGTGAAAATTTCGATCAAACGCCTAGCTTCGGTCTGTCAGCATTCCGTCCGTTACCGCACGATGTTTGCCAAGTGGGTTGTCGGAGTAAGGTCGAACTCGCCTGGTTTTGATACACTGCCATTTTCAAGGGGACCTATTACATTATCATTGTGATGACATCATTAAACATAGAATTTAACCACAGACAAAACCAAAGGTCAGATAAGTAAACTTTTAGGCACAAGTAATCTTACTATCATACTAATATTATAAATACGGAAGTTTAAATGGATGGATGGATGTTTGTTAAAGTTTGTAGCCTAAACTGCTGAACGGATATCGATGAAATTTGTCATATACGTAGAGGATAATCTGGAAGAATACATAGGCTACTCACTTTTTTTTTAAAACCACGCGGACGGAGTCGCGAGCGAAAGCTAGTTTGCAATAAATTACACTGATCTGTGCTAAGTCAAATAAATGAGTTATGATTGATAAAAAATAACGTTATGAATGAAGAAATTGATCTAAGATAAAAATAAATTAGAACATACTAATAACTGGTTAAAATGCCACCATTTCCAATAATATTGTAATCAATCAATAGTAGTAATTACCTTGCATTTCATCCTTTCATCGAGATAATAAAAATCAAATCGTACATACACCTGACGATATTCACAGCGGGTATCGCGTCACTGAACTAATTTCATGTCTCCTACCGCTGCCAGCGTTTAGAATCAGACAATTTGACAATTCAGTTAGTGCCCCGACTGCCGACTGGCTTACATGCTCATGTGACCTTTGTTATAACGTCAGTGTTCCATAAACAAATACTAAACAATCTAAATATTTTACGGTGCTGTGATAATTGTCTAGTGAAATGTTATTAGGACATTATGAACACTTGGTGCTATCGGTATAAGAAACGAAAGCCGAATTGCAGATTACGTTTGCGGCAAGTACGTGGACATTTAGTATTTGGATACATTATCGAAGTGTATATCAGACTATCTGTTTGACTTCGTGCCCGTAAAATTAATAAAAAATATACCCTATGTTACGCGCTGATAACGTAGCTTTTTAATGGTGAAATAATTTTTTAAATCGGCCTAGTAGTTTTTGAGTTATTACAATACATACAAAAATACAACTCATCTTTATAATATTAGTATAGATGTAGCCTTCAAATACGCAATTTAATCTAAATATATTCTTAGAAGAGATAACATTTCTAAAAGTGATATCGTCAATCCTAATGCGGTTCTACTAAACAAACGAATTAAGTAAGCTATTGATATAATTTAATGGAAACTTAACACGACATAGAAATGTCATGAAGGGAATTACGAGGTACTGTGTAATCCCATAAGAGCTTCCGTAAGGTGTTCCTAACCCACATTAATAACCTTACTTTGAAGCTTAACTGTGTAAATTACACCTTTCCTTAATTTACGTTACCAATAGACCTATATAGATATTTATACCAACAATAAAATATATTTAGATATTTTTTCATGCTATAAGGTATGTTACAAATGTTACAATGTCACAACTTCCATCTTTACACAAATTGGAGATCTTACTTTGGTTTAAATATTAAAAAGTATTACATTTAGCATTTTTTTTATATACCTTCATCCTCTTTACTATATACAGACGGTGATAGATAATTATTATAAAGCTATGTAGAACCGGAGTAACCCCTCGAGACCGGACAAGTCCTGGTATTTAATAAGATTAGCATATTTATGAGACACAGCCTTACGCAATCCAGCTATGCCTGGCGATTACAATTAATATAATTAAAAGAAGCCAAATTTTTTGAACATGTGTATTTGATTATGTTAGCTTCATTGCGAATTTCGTTTTCATCCTTCACACACGCACGATACAGAAAAAATTGTTCTTAATATCGAGCAGAAAATTCATTGACATGGAAAAAGTCATTCAGTTGGAATTGATTTAGCACTAGAACGTTTCGTGGTCAGTTATATCGGGTACGTAATAATGGGAGTTCGATAGCTCCGTTGTGCTCGGCGTGTTGATTACGAAGTGCAGTGCGACCGTATTTATGAAGAGCCGACTGATTCGCTACGAATTTCACACTCCATTGTACTGCAAATTTATTGGGTCGACCGCATCATTTCGTGCGGATTTAGGAACTCATATCAATGGGATGAGTGGTCAGCGGAATATAAATTGTTTTAGTTATGTTTTAATATCATTTGGAGAAATTGTTTTTGTATAATTATCAAATTTTCACTCTTTAATTAATACTAGTAGTTGCTCGCTTATCCGTCCCTGTGAAATTGAAAAGTAATAAAAAATAACGTAGCTTTTTAACGTAGAATTTACGAAATTGGCCCTGTAGTTTTTGAGTTATTGCAATACATACAGAAATACCAATATTTCCTCTTTATAATATTAGTATAGACTAAAAGTTTAGCATAATTAAAGATGAATGCTATACCATCGTATTCTATAGCGTCGTGTAAGTAGCAAGTTTCATATTAACTCGTGTATTATCGTGGAAACTGATGTTTGTGTTATAAACACAGCTGTTGTCTCAAGTTACTAGTATAATAATGGGATTTCGTTTATCTTACGTTGTATTACAGATACTCGCATAATATTAATAAAACGGTACTGTAGTGTGTATCTTTATTTTTACTTTCTATGTTCTCTAGGGCCTTTACTTCGGAATTTTTATAGGAGGACAGGCATCATACACTGGTCTTATTCAACTCACGAGGGGTCGGCGCACACGGTTTTAGAAACCCCAGTATTTTGTTTCTTTTGGTATTAGGGGATAATTAGTGGCCGTGTTAATAATTGCTCTTAACCTAATGCTTCGAAAGTTTCGTTATATAAAATTTTCAATCTTCTTATTGTTCCTTTCGTAATCTTCGTCATACTTTTAAGTAAGGGCGTGATATCACTCATTTGTTATACGTGTCAAACTGTTTAATCTGTGTTAATTTGATAATATCTATATTATAGTACCGCAACAAGCTGAATGAGCAGCAGAACGGGCGGCTGTCGGCGCAGCGAGCGGCGCTGGGCGCGCGGCAGGAGGAGATGCGCAGCATTGACCGGCGCGTGGCGGAGCTGCAGGCGCGACTGCTGCGAAAACGCGCTCTCAACCGGCAGCTCGCCGCCGCGCACCGCCAGCCTCGACCGCCGCAGCAGCCGCAACACCAGAGGTAAACAAAAGCCTGTCCAATACAGTGATTACCAACTTATACTTTTAAAAACTGTGAACACCACATCATGTATTTAATTGTTAGTTATTACTATTTCATTACTGACTGCTGATCTAAGAGGCATTTAAAGATTACATGAACTGTCGCGTAGTGTAATTTTCTTTACACATTCGTTCATCTTCCTTTTGATGGTATTTTCAATATTGCAATCATTGTAATCACTTGAAATTGTGTCAAATGTGACGAGTCATTTATAGTCTAGTCTAGTCTAGTCTATTAGTCAAAGTATTTAATACAGCTTTGATACAGCTATAAAATTTTAATCCTCTATGTATTCAATTTGTAAAACTTAACGTTAAATAATTTAAAGTTACTTTCAGCAAGTAAATTCCGCTCGCGAATTCAATATATTTAGTGCTACGGTGAAAATCCATTACGGGGGTAAAATTAACGTCAACACTGAAGCTTGGGAGTAAGCTGTTACAAGTGCACTCGGAAACTCTCGCACCGATGCCGCGTTTCATTCCAACTACAGCGAAACACTGAGCCTGAATGAACGCCAAACCGCCATTAAAGTTACGCTAAGCATATGCAACGCCCCGAATTGCTTCGCGGAATTTAAATTAATAAACTCATCGCAACTACTGCGTTTAGATTGTACTAGATTTTCGTCTGTATTTCGTTAGTGAGTTCTGTGAACAGCATTAACAAATCTGTCCCACATGAAACGTTCATTTTTTCCGGGAGAAAATTTGGCCTATTCCAAACCGTAATCTATCTCTGTACCTATACAGGCATATGCCTGTCATGTGTTTTATATCACTTGATTTATGCAGAATGTAAATATTACTTTCAGAACGAATAACCCAACGCCAATGCAGCAGCTGCCGAGCTACCCGGCCGGGGCGGGCGGCGCGGGCGGCGCGGCCGGCCAACCAAAGAACCAGCCGGCGCGCGGCAACGTCGCCGCCGTCGAGCCCTACAACCACGTGCCCCACGCACAGAGCCTTAGCCATAATAATAATTTCCAGGTAAGAAATATAAAACAAGAACTAGCAAGGTCGCGTGCATTGTGTTAGAAATTTCTCTAAAGTGTACATTTATTTTTCAGGCTTTGAAGCAAAACGTGATACAAAATAACGTGCCATTAAAACAGCTCACCCAGAGCGATAACATACAAAGTCACCTCACGCAGCAAGAAGCTCACTACTTACACCAAAAACAAATGATGAATCCTCTGTTCAACGGCGGCTACCCTCACCCCGCGCCCGGACAGGATAGTCAGTACCCGTCGCAAGCGCAGTTCCAGGAAAAACATGATGCTAACTTTGTCCAACAAGGCATCGCCAACTACGATCAGAAGCCGATGTACGACCTCCTTTTGAAATATCCAGAATATTCAAAACAACCACAATACAGTCCGAACAGCACCAGCAGTTCAAACAGCAACCAAACTGGAAAAGAAATAAAAATCAACGAACAAGAATTTCCTCCAGAATTTGCTGCGAGCAAATCGGATCCCAAATACCAGACGTTACCTTACAACACTAAATTTCCGCAAGGTAACGGAAAAGTAAAACCTGAAGTGAACGGCAAAGTGGTCGATGTGCAAGATGCTAAAAATCAAAACGCAAATATTAATCACATGACCGTCCATTCTACACCTTTATCGGTCATCAACAAAAGCTTGGCCACGCCTCTAAGTCAAACGGAAACGACATATCAACAAGAACATACATATCAATTACAAAAATCTGACTCTTCTAGCAGGTGTAACCAGGAAGGGAAGGAAAATCATGCATATCCACAAAACTCTAGGTTAAGTCAGAGTAATCAAGGCAATGAAGTTTCAAAAACGAATTCGGTAAAGAATCAACAGAGCGTGAAAGGCAGTTCGCCGATTTCGACCGTCGCCGGCAGTTCCCTAGGATTCGGGGTAAGCTCTCTTTCAGTTGTTCATTCATTGCCATCATTTACATTGCTCGTTCTCGCATTTACACTGTCGTATCATAATCACGTCGCCTGTACATAACATCATCATTTTCCAGAAACCCGTATCGAGCGTAGCACCCACATCGGTTCAGGTCTCGAGCGGGAAGCCATCACCCATTTACCAGACATCCTCGACAAAGATCCAACCCGTTCAACCGCAAATCGTTCAGACCCAAAGCATTACTGTACCGAATCATGTAGCTAGTAACATGGTGACTTCCCAACCCCAGATCGTTAGGAACACGGCGTCAGGGCTCTCGGGTAGCTCGACCGCGAACCTGAGCGG
The DNA here is from genome assembly GCA_003118335.3 of Papilio memnon. Taxonomy (NCBI): domain Eukaryota; kingdom Metazoa; phylum Arthropoda; class Insecta; order Lepidoptera; family Papilionidae; genus Papilio; species Papilio memnon. The sequence goes on along the minus strand of LD688931.1, from coordinate 2,698,192 downwards.
TCAGAGCGCGTCCTCGCAAAGCCTCTTGTTGTCGCCGCCGCAGAGCGCGAGTACACCGCTCGCCACGCCCGACGTCAGCGGGGCCGACAAGTCTCCCAAGCCCGCACTACCTCCCAAACCCACCATCAAGGTATCTATTCATCATATAATACATTACTCTGTCTTTAAATTGTCAAAACCAATAATTAAACTGGAAATTGTATTTCAATTTTATGCTTTTCAGACTCCGCCGAGACAATCGGTAAATAATGACCAAGCTCCGGAGAATAACATTCAGTCGCACGGTCAAGAATCTTCAAATGACAGCGAGACCGCGTTAAACCAAAAGGAATCGAGTAACGGTAGTAGCGGAAACGAAATGATCATCAAAGCGCGTCCCCTCACCATCAGGAAACCTCCGCTAAGCGAACAACCCAAACTGAGAAACCTCAACAACGCCAAGAATGGGATCAGCGTCAGTATAAACCGACGTATTGAAATGCCACCAGCATTCTTGTTCCCCGAAATGGATCATTTAACTTTAGACACCAATGAAATGCAGAACGGCTTGAAAGATAAGACGAAAAAAGATGAAGTCGATAGATCTCTCAATAACAACATATCGATGAGTTCTAATGAGAGACAAGAGGACAGCAAAGACAACGGTGTGTCGGACATCGCGGAACAAATAAGTTCTGTGGATTTGAACGGTCAGGATTCTCAGAGAGCTGAGAATGTGCTGAGGCGGTCAAAGAAAGGCAACCTGAAGCAAGGCGGCAAGGCGCCGCTCGCCCGGCGGGTCAGCTTCGACCCTCTCGCTCTCCTCTTGGACGCCAGTTTGGAAGGAGAATTAGAATTGGTTAAGAAAACTGCGACACAGGTAAATTAACTTTTTACTATAATATTATTTCAATGTTTTTTTTATAAGTTTTTAAATAATATTTAATTGTCCTTATATCAAAATAAAAGTCAAATATACCACGTTTCAGGTGCAAAATGCAAGCGCTGCCAACGACGAGGGTATCACTGCTCTCCACAATGCTATCTGTGCGGGACATTTCGAAATAGTCAAGTAAGTGCATCTCGCTTGCAAGGTTTCGCTTTACTTTGACCACTTTAAGTAGATAGGATGATAGGGAGGTAAACCGTTTATTTGCTCATATGCTTTGTCTAACAACAAAATGCTGAAGTAACGTAAAGTCAACCCGAGTGTCCTGCACTGATTGGAATGTGCGTATTGTGGGTCAGGTTCCTGGTGGAGCTGGGCTGCGACGTGAACGCGCAGGACTCCGACGGCTGGACGCCGCTGCACTGCGCCGCCTCCTGCAACAACCTGCCCATGGTGCGCTTCCTCGTCGATAATGGTAGGTACACATTGTACATATGCCGTTTTCCTTTATTTGCGGTAGGCAACTATCAGCCTCACCCAACTCCAACGATAGATCCTGTAATATCTTTGTAAATTATATGGACAATTTGTTTTGTTTCCAGGCGCTTGCATATTTGCAACGACTCTGTCAGATCATGAAACGGCGGCTGAGAAATGTGAAGAGGACGAAGAGGGTTTTGACGGATGTTCAGAATACCTTTACAGTAAGTAGTGTGAAGTTACTTTACTAAATAAAAAAGCTATAGAAAGCTGGACATTTAGATGTGCCATTATTGTGGCTGGTATACAAATATCTTGCTGGTTTAAGGAAGACGCTCTCCACCCGCATTCTTTGCTACACCTAAAATTGTGCGCTAACTGATGTTTTGAGTCAATAATATATATGAATACCTTTGTAAATAACTTTAATTTGTTAATATTTGCAGGCGTGCAAGAGAAGCTGGGTATAATGAACAGCGGCGCGGTGTTCGCGGTGTTCTCGTACGGCGCGGCGCGCGGCGACGAGCTGTCGTTCGAGTGCGGCGCGCGGCTGCACGTGCTGCGCAAGGGCGACGACAGCGAGCGCGAGTGGTGGTGGTGCCGCGACGACGCGGCGCGCGAGGGCTACGTGCCGCGCAACCTGCTCGGGGTGAGTGCATGTCGCCTCACACGACTTATACACATGACCTCTTTGTTTATACTATAAAGTGGCACACGAGCGAGCGGCTATCTGAATTTGCCGAGCGACATTCGCAATTGCAGATGCGTTGCCTACACTTAATCAATGGAGACGGAGACGCACATAAAACGGATATTTTCCCTTCTTATGTCTTCTCCGCCATCAAATTGATTTTCCTTTATTATCCTTTTTATAAGAAAAAGATGGGAAGGGAAAGCGACTGGAATAAGCTTCCGACACGCACACTCTTCAGACTGTACGTGGAATTACTTTCACTTGACGACTGTCTTCTGTGTGGTCGTGGTATTGCTTGGGACGAGCCGGCCCTACAGTGCGAAGATGTTAAAGCGAGCTCTACCACTGTTAAATTTTTGACACAATCCACCCATACTTTCTTCGGTCTTTCTCTACCTTTGTAGCCACGTTAACATAGTCATAATGTTGATGCATTTTTGTTCCAGTTATATCCAAGAGTAACCAGCCAGCAGGAATAATGGAAATACAAGGCCTAATTAATTATTAAGTAATCAAGTTGTAAATACAGTAGCGATTATTATTTTTTATGTATTTATATCACTCTAATCTAATTAATGATATTGTATACACTTTTATGAAATCTAATATTTTGTATATATTTAAATAAGTCCAAACGAATGAGATTATATTGTACATTTTATAAATACGCGAGTCATTGTAGTAATTGGTAAAACAGTTTGTATATTATGCTTAGGACGTTTTCAAATATTGTGAAATACTACACGTAAATTGACAATACAAAATGATACATAAAAAGGTGGAACTTTTATTTTTAACCCAAATGTATTCGTAAAGCTATCGAGTTAAGAGATTTATTGGTGTCCCTAACGTTCGGTGCGCTGCATAAATCTAATCATTTTTCTCGTTGACGTTCTCAAGAATATTTGTGTTACTGGAGTGACCAGACAAGGCTGTAAGGTTATCAGATTACACCAACAATAATATTATAATAAATGAACATAGCTTTCGCCCGTGACTGTAGTCCACTCGAAAATAATAAAAAAATAAAATCTTAGCCAAAGTTTTCTTTCAGACTATGTTCTACATATTTACTTAATTTCATCGAAATCTGTTCAGCAGTTTAGGCTACAAACTCTAACAAACATCCATTTATCCGTGCTTTAGCATTTATAATATTAATATTGAACATAAATACTCAAAGAGATTCAAAAAAATGTATTTCATAAATATCGTTGTAAATAATCCATCAAAGTACCACGTAGTCACTAGTTTCCAAGTAAATCATAGAAGGTATTCTCAAACCAATAGCATAAAAATGGTATATGAATCAGTACATCACAATTTTAGCAATTTTGAACAGATGACGCTATATCGGGTTTTCTCTTTACAAATATTCTTGTAATAAGTTCCTAGAATAGCGGATAGATGGCATTATAAATTGTTTATGTACATGACATCATTCTTATAGTTCCTCGAATAGCAGATAGATGGCGTTGTATTACATTTATGAACGATAACATGGAACGGAGAAAAATAAACTGTCTTGACAAAATAAAGTTTTATTCAATAAAGGAAATTACAAAGAAATACATGTATTATTCCATATCTTTTATGAGATTTACAACTAAATTCTTAGCGATACAATGAAAAGACGTACTGATCATAAAAATTTATTAACTAACAGATTTCACATTTCTCCATCATCAGAATCCTCGATATCAGCGAGTGCTTGTTTTGCTTGGTTCTCTGCTTCCGAGGCGAGTTCGCGCGGCACCAGCTGGTGGCGGCCCCTAGTGTCCTTGCTCACCCACGACAACTCCAATTCAAACTGCTTATCCTTTAGCTCGTCGTGAACTAAATAAATGCTGTAAAGAAACAAAGAGGCTAAGAAATATATATTGAAAAAAAATTTTTAAAAGGGGGCGCCATAGAAATCTTCGCCAAGGAACTAGTAGCGATAAAATTGCTAAATGACAGCATTGAATACAGAAAAACACATTAAAATCTATGATTGTACTGTAGTCAAGCGTAACTTAAAATAGACTAAACTAGACCCTGCCGATGTACAAGTTATTTATTTTATTTGTAAAAAAGCCGTAATAATCAGATTTCCGACTAAAATTTGCCTGTACATCCAAAAAAATGTGTTTACAGTGGTAATTTTTTTCTTGTACAACCCTAATAATTGGGCATTCAAACCAATATACCTCCTTTTGGAATAACTAAATAAAATATTGCAAATTTTCTTACAATAAAATTTCCTTTGTTAACTATGAGAAGCTGTAATTTTTTTTGTCAATACTTACATTCTTGCCGCTTCCTTCACGAGCTCTTTAACAGTCATGTCGGCAAGTTTTAGTTTTTCAATTTCAGTTTTAGCAGCTTGTTTCGCTTTGCCCACAGCGCACCCAAAGTATGACTGAAATTATAAAATATGACATTACAC